>PVJX010018222.1:0-36925 GCA_004027295.1 Dolichotis patagonum
TGAGACAGTATAGTGAAATTGGCACAGAACATCACAGCAGGTCACCAGGACAACAGTAATAGGCAACATTGTATATCTCCTTGTCTTCACAATAGTTGTTCTACTAGGTACAGCAAAATCAAAGAAATACACAACATTATAGAGCACATCAACACAGAGTATTGAATAGAGCAACACCGTTAATCAGGACAAAGCAAAACGGCGATAAAAATATCTGCCTTCAGAGATAGTAGAAGGAAACTCCCCCGACTTGCTGTACCAAATATGGTCACCTCCTAAGAGATACCCAGATCCCTGGATCCCAATTGTTACGGGAGGGGGGGGTATGGTATGTTTGATTCTAAGCCCGCGCCCTGGTAGGCAGCAGGCTGGTTACTGGTTGGCTCGGCGCCCTAAGTTCCAGCATGGCGTGGATCTCAGGAGACGCTCTTGCTTCTTGTTTCCCTACCCTGGGGTGGCCACAGCTTGCCAGACCACAGTCACTTACCAGGGTGGCAGGCAGGTTACTGGCTCAGCGCCCTAAGTTCCCAAGTCTTTTTTTTTAAGTAACAATTTTTTAATTAATTAATTAATTTTTATCAGTACCAAGAATCAAACTCATAACGGCTTGCTTGCAAGGCAGGCGCGCTTATGCAGCTGAGCTAAATCCTCAGCCCCTGCTCAGCAAGTCTTAAAGGGACCCTCTGTAGGTTTACTCAGCTCTCTTTATGGGCAGCTATTGTTTTATTATTTTGCTGTCAAAGTTTAGTGGCCTTTGCATCCCAGATCTCTGAAGTCAATATCCTCAAGTCAACAACACCACTGGGTACTACTTTAATCTCCATATGCTATACCCATACAGAAATCCTTTCCAGTCAGTGAACTGAAATAGTCATTAGACTTCATTTCTTAGGAAGGAAGGATCCCTTTTGTATTAATATATTGGGTTTATAAATAAAGAATAGTTTTTCCTGGTATCTGCAGAACACTTCCCTCCTCAAGGATACCAAAATCTGCAGATACTCAAGTCCCTCATACAAGATGGCATACTGTTTGCATATAATCTACAAATATCTCCCTGTGTGCTTTAAGTCACATCTAGATTACTGGTAATACCTAATATTATGTAAATGCAATGTGGAATTATTATACTGTATTGTTTAGGGAATAATGACATGAAAAAATGTACATGTTTGGTATAGAGGCAGTTTTTTAGTTTGATAATTTTCAGTGTTTGGTTGTCTGAATCCACAGATGCAGAACTCACAGATATAGGGTGCTACGTATATTAGGAAAATTATTAAAAAGAAATTCTTTTGGGCAGGCCCAAATTCTGTCAGCTATCTTTTGGGTAATCCTGGCCATTATTTGCCTGCATAAACACAGCAGCATGAGTTTAATCAGCATTCCTTGGTGAAAATTTAAAGATTTTTTTTTTGTCTCATTATGTAGTTTAGGCTGGCCTTCAACTTATTATGTAGCACAGGTTGACCTCAAATTTGTGGCGATCCTCTTATCTCAGCCTCCCAAGTGCTAGGACTATAGGCCTGTGCCACCACACCTAGTAAGGGTAATTTGCTAGCAAAATATTTTAGAGACACCTGTGGTGATAATAAAATTATTTTTGGTAACCTGTGTGCTTCTTGTTAAGGTAGAAAAGTACTCATTTAGGCTGGCAGTGGCACACAATTGCAATCCTAGCCTTCAGGAGGCTGAGGCAGGAAGATCAAGAGTTCAGGGCTAGCCTAAGCTACTTAACAAGTTCAGGGCCAGCCTCGACTACTTAGCAACACCTCAGCTGAAAAAAACAAATAAAAATACTTACGTGCCTTCTTTTGGTTTGTTTTCATTTTACAGTGCTGTGGAATGAACTTATACATGTACTAGCCAAGAGTTCCACCACTGAGCAATATACCCAGGTCCTTTTTTATGTTCAGATAGTCTCATTAAGTTGCCCAGGCTGACCTTGAACTTGTGATCTTCCTGTTTCAGTTTCCTGAATAGCTGGAGTGATAGGCCTGTGCCATCTCACCTACCTGCTTTCTTCTTTTTGGATAAATATGAATCCTATATCCATTCCAATTCTGATTGTTCGCTTGTCATTTGAGCTAGTTTAATGAAAAATTCCTGAAATCTAAATAGACTTAAGTGGAACACTATACTTCTAGACAAGGTCTACTAAGATTGTCCTTAGTTCCTATTAGTGGACCATGACTGTCCATTCTCTGCTCTTTGCCCTTGCATGTTCATGAAGAACTGGATCTTTTGAGAAGTCAAAAGAACCTGATGGCTCCCAATTTTCTATATTTATCAGTATTGGGGTTATAATTCATTCAGAGTTTCTTGCTCTTCTATATAATTACTTTAGCTTGTTCTTTCTCTAATATTACTTAATGATCCTATTTATGTTATGCTTTGTTTTGTTTTTATCAACAGGAGGGGAAAGTAATACTGAGATTAATGAGCAATTAAACCTAGAATCCCTGGAACTTGAAGATATTTCCTTAGAAAATTACTCCATTGCTGCACCTCTGAACCATTACTCACAAAAATCCTCTGAAGATACAGTTGGAATCCTTGAAAGGAAAGTGTCAGGTGGAAGCTCCACTTACAAGAGAAAGTTAAGAAGCCTTTTAATTACCATTGAAAATCATACTCCATTAGAATTACCTCAGTGTTTAGGAGTCAAAGCACTTTCTGAAATTCTTGAATTTCCTTTGGAAGAAGCCAAAAGTGAGTACGAGTGTCCCGAATGCGACCAAATCTTCAGTGATAACTCATATCTTGTTTTGCACCAGAAAATTCACTCACAAGATAAAAAGTATAAATGTGGTGACTGTGGGAAGAGTTTCAGTTATAGAGCCAACCTGAGTACACACAAGAGAATCCACACTGGTGAGAAGCCTTATAAGTGTACTAAGTGTAGTGCCACCTTCCGCCAGCAGTCTCATCTGTCCCGGCACATGAACAGCCACGTAAAGGAGAGACCCTACATATGTAATATATGTGGGAGAGGTTTTATGTGGCTCCCAGGATTAGCACAGCATCAGAAAAGCCACACTACTGAAAAAGTATGTGAAACTATGGTAAAGCGTTCAAACCACGGTAAATCTTTTGATCAGAAAACAAATCTGGCTTTGCCTGAGAATACACACACACCAGCAGCCCAGCACAGTCAGTGTGTGAAGAGCTTCACACAGCCTTCATACCCTTCTCTCCCTAAGAAGAGCCACAAGGAAGACTCTGAACAGCACAGTATTGATGATGAAAACTTTTTTTCATTCTCCAGATTCAAACCCTTACAATGTCCTGAGTGTGACTTGAAATTTCCTTGTTTCTCTGAGCTCGTTTCTCATCAGAACATTCACACAGAAGAAAAGTCCTATAAATGTGAAACATGTCTACAGAGTTTTACTTTGAATACAGAACTTTTATGCCACCAGAAGAAGCACCAGAAGAGGGAAGAGGAACCTTTTAAATGTTCTGTTTGTGGAAAGAGTTTTAAAGTAAATATGCATCTCATTACTCATAAGCAAACCCACAGGAAAAACACCCTGTAAATATAGTAAGTTTTCATTAATGCTTGGACTTTTCAGTATTTGTATGATAGGAAAGAGTGTTATGTGCCAAGCATAGTGCAAAGCACTTTACACACATTCCATGTAATATTTAATTCTTATTACAGCCCTGGTTTAGGCAGTGTTATTTTCAAGTTTAGAACTGAGGAAGCATAAGCAAAAATGTCACATAGCTAGTGATGAAGCTAAGATCTGGACTGAGTTACTCATCAAATTCCATTTGAACATGAGAGACATCTAGAACTTTTTGTTTGTTTTTTGTTTTGGTGATGCTGGCTTTGCACAAATGCGCTATTACTGAGCTATATTCTCAGCCCCTAGAACTTTTTTTTTAAAGTTCAATTTTTATTAAAATGAAGGTTATTGCTGGAGTTCTTTTAATTTTATATGGTTTCTAAGTAAGTTTTAGAATTTTTTTTGCCAGTTATGCACATATAAATGAGTGTTTTTATACCTGTTTTATACTTCTGTTATAACTATTTGAATGTGATGCTGTATTTGTATGAGGTTATTGTTTTATACGTAAATTTCCAGGTGTTTGGGCTGTCTTAACTATAACTCTTTATGGAAGTTGGACTTGACTTGGGGAGGTAGAGGAGTACTTGCTCTTTTCTATGTGATTTGCCACCAGATCTCTATTGAAGCACATTACTTGACTTGTTTTGAAAAATCAAAACTTTTTAGTGAGCATGTTAAGACATTTAGAGATATCATCTAATTTAATCTTGAGACTAAATCTGTGATAGAGAAAGGACTTTGCTTGTTTTACAAATGAGGAAACTGAAGCCCTCAAAAGATAAAGTCAGTACTTGGCCAAGCACACAAAACACCACACTGTGGAGAAACTAGCACTTAAACTTAGGTGTCTTCTAGTTCCAAAGGCTACAAATTCTGTGGCACTGGATTATTTGGTGGCAGTCACACTATTTTTTTTTTTTAATGTTGGAAAAGTTTCACAACTTTTTTTTCCTAAAGGTAGGAAAAACAGAAGGGTCAGGGAAAAACAGGCTTTACTGAGTACACTTGAGCTCAGTAAAAAGGGAGGAAAAATAAAAATAAAAAATACACCCTGCATTGTAGGGTGGGCTACTGTAAAGAGGCACAGCAGTCTACACCATGTTTTAGCACGGCAGTCAGCCAGAGCCTAACTAGGGAGGGGAGGATGGTCACCATGAAGGCTGCCCTGTGCACTTGTATCCACACACACAGCACGTACACAGTTTTAGACACTGTTATAAGTACTGGAGCAAAATATTGTTAAATGCTATGGAATTGTATACTATCAGAAAACAATATTTCTATGGTCTCTTGATAGGGATGTCAGAATGGTCTCATTCTATTTAAATAGATATTAGAAGGGTACATTATTTACTGAGTACAGTTATTGCGGGGAGATCTTAAGCAAAACTGAAGGTTTCTGGAGGACCAGTTGTATTGAAAGTAATTCCTGGAAGGTGGTCCTTCTACAGAACAGCAGATTGAGGACTGAATATATAAAAAGAAGTTGGCTACTGAAGCTAAGCTCATAACACTTTCTAGAGGCATGAAGACAAGTGTTGTTGAGTGAGAAAAACTACAACTACCAGCCTGATCCCACTTGCTTACTTTCTTCCCTTTTGTCATTCTTTTTTTTTTTTTCTTCCTGTCTTTTTGAGACAGGGTCTCAAGGTCAGGCTGGCCAAGCCCTTACTTTGTAGCCCAGGCTAGTCTTGAACTTGGAATAGTTCTCCAGCCTCAGCCTCATGAGTGCGCCACCATGCCCGGCTCAAGCTTTTGTCATTCTTGTCTTGGTTCTAATTTGCAGATCCAAAGTTGAGACCATGTACTTAGTTTATCAGGGCAGACTTGGTTCTTTGTTCCTGTCTCCACTCTGGATACAGGGCAGCAGTCTGCCAGGAGTTCAGGGTCTTAAATTTAAAACAGGCATTTTTATCTGTATGAGATGCTTTGTATAGAAACTTGAATTATATCCAATCAAAGTTTTTAGGTATAAGTGCACAATAAAGCAACAATTAAAAATATGTCTAGGTTTCTGGTTTCAAGGTTTAATGTTGCAAGTTGCTTTGCCACAGGGAGTTGAAGGAAGAAGCATGTCTGCTAGTGATATTCAAGCAGGTTTTTCAGTGATGGCTTTTTCATCCTTCTGTATAGCTTGTTAACTGATGGAGGCAAATTCTGTAAGATTTTTAACTCCAGAGATATCAGCCTATCATGATAGGTGCTATTAACAAATACACTAGATAGAAGTTAATATAGAGATGAAAAACTAAATGCAAAAATTTACTTCTATGAATGGCTGGTATATTGCATTTTTCAGGACAAATGACATGACATGGCTCTTTGGATACATCAGAAGTATGTTTGTTAATGCACTTCTCCTTGTTTAATGTTTCAATTTTACTGTTTTTGGTGTATTCTCATTGGTCTCAGCTCTTAAGCCATACTTAAGAAACTGACTCTTAAATTTGTTGACTTTCGTTGATGTAGTGAGGAAAATATATATCAAATAGTTCCTTTCAGTGATGGCTGGAATATCAGGTACTGTTAATCAGTCATCATTGCTGAAAAAGCATTTTCCCAGTGGAATTCAGATGCTAACAGCTCACATTTCATAATTTAACAACCTGTAACAGTTTTTGTTTTTTAAGAAGGTTTCATTATGTAGTCCAGGCTGCCTTGTATTGTAGCCCAAGCTGGTCTCAAAATTTGTGCTGCTCTTCCTGCCTCAGCCTCCAGAGTGCTGGGATTACAGGCATAAACCACTAAGCCCCACTAAGAAGTTGTGAAATTCTGTTATTAAAGGAGTTGGGCTCAAAATTGTAGTTTTCTTGCTACAAGTAATAGTCTATTCACATTTTCCTGTGTAACACTGAAAATGATTAACCCAATAATTCATAGAGTTAAAACTAAAACCAGGTGGGGCATGGTCCCACAAACCTATAATCCCAGCGCTCAGTGGGCTGAGGCAGAAAGATTGCTGCAAGTTCAAAGACAGCCTGAACTTCAAAGTGAGTTTAAGGCCAACCTAAACTGTATAGTGAAACCCTATCTCAAAAAGAAAGAAACAAAAACAAAAAAACCAACTAAAACCAAACAACATCTCCCAGTAAATGTCATTTTTTAGTTTTTAGTTTTAGATGGCAGTCTTCGGGTGACTGAAGCATAAATTATTATACACCCTGAAACTGCAGATTTTTCTTAAACTGCATTTTATTGCATATGTGTTTAATGAGAGATAGGTTATAGTTTATCTCAGTCTTTTGAATGTTCATTAAACATGTTATCCCTGTGGGATCTCACTAGCAAAGTATGTTTGCTTTGACCATCAGTTTAAAAGTAAATGATGTTTGTTAGAATGTATATATTTATCTATTTTAATGTTATACATTATGAGAGCTATTAATCTGATATAAAGATGATCATTACCCATCTTTTCAAGGCCTGACAATAGGTGTTTTGTCTTTTAAAACTGAGATCCCTCTGTGCATGAAAAATCTGGGGAAGAAGTGGATACAACATATATGTTCATTTATATAAGCCTATGATTATGCTGTAATCTCTAGCTCTTTGGATACCTCAGAAGTATGTTTGTTATATGCACTTCTCCTTATTTAATGTTTCAATTTTACTGTTTTTGGTGTATTCTCATTGGTCTAGCTCTAGGTTGTAGTCTAAACAGTAATGTTTATTTGATGTGAACTTTTTCATCTAATAAATGCTATTTGATGATGGCTAAGAAGTGAGCTTTAAATACACACACAAACACACACACATTTTTTAGATGGTTAGACTGGTTTGGACAGAGGAAACGACGTTATGCCATTTAATAAGGGAAGTAAAATCACTTGCACAACAGAATTCAG
The DNA here is from genome assembly GCA_004027295.1 of Dolichotis patagonum. NCBI lineage: Eukaryota > Metazoa > Chordata > Mammalia > Rodentia > Caviidae > Dolichotis > Dolichotis patagonum. Next base: position 7,421 of record PVJX010018222.1, read on the forward strand.
AGGGATCCTGCATTAGTTTGGAAACATAGCATCAGTCATCCACCTACCTTCCAGTCTTCACAGTTGTAGTATAGGACCAGGTACATCCAACTCTGCAGGGCAGCGATCGTTGGGCGTAAGAAGCTTCCTACTGCTTGGATTCAGGGTGTACTAAATAGTTTCTCCCAGTGGGCTTCTCACAGTATTGGACAGATCTAGAGTCTCTGGCTTGGTCTCTCGCCACAGAGGCTCGTGAGGACACCAATGCCACGCGGGATGTCACGGTACCTGCTGGCGGGAAACCGGAAGTCGTGGTCACTTCCAGCGCCCGCTTTGGTAGTGCCTGTGCACTCTTAGCAAGTGGAATGCGAATGGTGGACATGCAGCTGCAGTTTGTCTGGACTCTGCTTACAAGTACACCACACATGCTAGGTGGCCTTCGTAGAAACTGGGTAGGGACAAGTTGAGTAGACTTGCCGGAAGGCACCTCAGGACTGTCCCTTGGCACCAGCGGGAGGGGAACGTGAGTAAGACTGTTGAAAAGCAATGTGAATCTCCATCTCATGATTCCAGGAACTGACCACGCTGGCCAGGAAAGGATCCTTCAGCTACTTTGTGTCTCTGCCCTTACACAACGCGAATTTACAGGATTGACCTGTGTGTGTTTCTGGGCTATTGAAAGGGATGCTTTATGCTTCTCTTTTGTGCTAGGTAGAGTATCTTCTCTCTACAACCAACCAACTAGTGCCAGTCTCTTAGGCTTTTGGTGTGTCCTGTAGCTAAATTCTTTATTATTATTATCATCATCATCTTCAACAGTGCTTCACTGTGTTGTTCTGGCTGGCCTTAAACACCTGGCCTCAAGTGATCCTCCATCCTTAGCCTCTTGAGTAGGTGGGACTATAGACCCATTCCACGCTGCTATCTCCTTGTATCTGAATTGTAATATCCTTCTGTTAGTTGAATTATATCCTCTTCACTTTAGCCTGCTTTTCTTTTCTTTTCTTTTTTCTTCTCTTTTCTTTCGTCTTTCTTTTTCTTTCTTTTCTTTCTTTCTTTCTTTCTTTCTCTTTCTTCTTTCTTTCTTTCTTTCTTTCTTTCTTTCTCTTTCTTCTTTCTTTCTTTCTTTCTTTCTTTCTTTCTTTCTTTCATCAGGGATGAAACTCAAGATCTTGCACTTTTCAGGCAGGCATTGCGCCACTGAGCTATATATCCCTGGCCCAACCTTTGCCATTTTTGTTGCTACATAGATTTCATTTGATGTCAGCCCATATTTCTCCTCTCCCCTGTTCTAGATTCATATATTCACGAATCTACAAGATTTGTCCTACAAGAAGGCCTACAAGAGATATCCTTTGGATATCACTGAAAAATCTGAACACATATGTGAAATAGAACTCATGCTTTTAGACTGTCTTCAGTTTGTTTCTAGTATATGGTACTGTAGTCATACAATTATACATGCTATCATCAGATACTATCTCTTCCTCCTCTCCAGCTATAGTTTCAATGATTGTGTCTCCCAAAATCTCTGTGTTGAAGTCCTAACCTCCAAGGGGATAGTATTAAGGAGGGGAGCTTTTGAAGATTAAATCATGAAAGTGGAACCCTTATTACTGCCCTTACAAAAGAAACTAGAGAGCACTTTCCACAAAGTGAGGACCTGTTGGCAAAATGGCCTCCATCAGATATGGAATCTGCTACTACCATTATCTTTAGATTTTCTAGCCTCCTTAATCATGAGAAATGAATTCCTCATGTTCCTAAGTTACCTCATTTATGGTAATTTGTAATATCCAGACCAGACTTGGAATTCCTAATCCATTCAATTATCAAGATGTGAATTCAGACTCAAAAATACCTCCCAAATCCATTGGAACTGTAACTTAATAGTGGAACATTGATAGAGGCCCTGGTATGGATGATCCCCTGTACCATTATCATCACCTTTATGCAGTACTACACAGTGCTGATATAACCTAACCTCTTGTGTCATTTTCTGTTTTGTCAGCACAACCAGAACATCTAATTATATCACCATCTAAGTTTGACATCTTTCACTGACTTCCTGTTGTCCTTAGGATAACATGTAAAGTTTTCAGTGTGGTCTTACTATTATTTCCCTATCAGCTCCTCTCTTCTCTTTTTCTCTCTCCTTCCTGGCTATACTAACTTTCGTTCAGTTCATGAAAAATACAAAGCTCTTTGCTCCCTTATGAATTGTGCAATCACTTGTTTTTTGACAATATCAAGGATTAAACTCCGCCGCATGATATGTGTGAGGCAAGCACTCTTGCCCCTGAGCTACCATTTCAGCCCTGTATTTTTTCTTCTGCATAAAACCTTCCTTATCCCTTCCTTCTTTATCTTCCCAATATCACTTACCATATTTGTAAGTGAATCATGATTATGTAATTTATGGTTTAAATTCATTTGGGGCAGGAACCAGGCAACTGATTGGCACTTAAAATTATGCAGTGAATAAGTGAATGAAACTTCTATAGCTCTATCACTTTTGTAAAAAAAAATTTTACTTAGTACACATTTGCAGTACATGATATGTATATTCATGTTGAACAGTAAGTATATGTACATAATATAGCTTGTTTCTTTTAATCCCCTCCCAACCATCTCTCTCCCTCTGCTTCTGAATCCCCTTTCTCACTTTCGTTCTTGTAATTATTCATAGCTAATGTTTATGACATACAATGTTTACATTCACTGAGGTTATTAGGTTCCTGTATGTGGCATATCATAATGTTTTTACTTCCCCTTCTTTCTCCTCACCCTCACCTTTCTCCTAGATCCCTTTCCAATTGCAAGAGTTATCCCCTTGTTGCCTTCTATACATCCTTTATTATTCTCTTTGTACTTTGCCTTACTGAAATGAGAGATACCGTATAGAGTTTAAACCTGAGTGTCTGACTTATTTTACTCAACATTATATTTCCCAGGTGAATCATTTTCCTACACATATCTTGAATTTATCCTTATTTATAGGCAAGTAGTATTCCGTTATGTGTAGATACCACATTTTCTTTATCCATTCATTTGTTGATGGACATATAGGCTGCTTCCAGGATTTAGCTATTATGAATTGTGCTGCTATAAACATGGGTATGCATATATTGCTATAAGATGATGTCTTTAGTTTTATTTATTTTATTTTATTTTTTGGTACTGGGGATCAAACTCATGACATTGCACTTGCTAGGCAGGCACTTGTACCACTGAGCTAAATCCCCAACTCACAATATGATGTCTTTAGCACGTTAGAAAAAAATACCTAGAAGGGGAATAGCTGGGTCATACGTAATTTCTAATTTTAGTTCTTTGAGAAATCACCAGACTGATTTCATAATGGTTGTATTAGTTTACATTCCCACCAACAATGGAGGATTCCTTTTTCACCACAGCCTCACCAGCACTGGTTATTCTTTGACTTCTTGATGATTGCCATTCTTTCTGGTGTAAGATGAAATCTTAGCATTGTTTTGCTTTGATTTCTTAATTTCTTAATGAGCACTTTTTCATATGTTTGTTGGCCATCTGTATGTCTTCTGAGAAGTGTCTGTTCATTTCACTGGCCCATTTCTTGATTGGGTCTTTTATTTTAGATGGTCTAATTTTTTTGAGTTCTTTATATATTCTAGAAATTTTGCTTTTTTGAGACAGGTTCTTACTATGTAGTTAAAGCTGACTTTGAAATCACTATGTAGACAAGACTGGCCTTGAATCTGTGGTGATTCTCCTGCCTCAGACTCCCCAGTGTTGGAATTACGAACATATGTATGTGTTACCACACTGGTTTATAGCAATAACCCTATCACTTTTATCCTGTTGTGTGCAGCTAAGAGTCTGTCAGAAGAGAAAGGGGAATAGAACCAGGTGCTCTCAGTCATCGGTAGGTAGGAAAAGCCCAGAGAAGCTGTAAAAGAGTTTAGGAAAAAAAGGCTTGAAGGGAGTAATTTAGCAAAGATAACAAGCACTGTAGTCACATTTGAAGGACATAAGGTAAAAGTGATGTTCATATTTCAAACAGAACTGCTTTTGAACACATACAACTGAGAATGAATCCCTAAATCCCACTTCCTGACGCAGGTTGATTTGGACCACACGTGGCTCCCCAACTCTTATAGTTCCCACCCAGAGGTTTGACTTCTAAATCACTTTTTTTTTGGTCTTTTTGTCTTTGAGACAGGGTCATGCTATGCTGGTCTTGAGCTCACTTTGTAGTCCAGGCTGGTCTTGAACTGGCAATGATCCTTCTGCCTCAGCCTCCTGAGTGCTGGGATTACAGGCATGTACCACCACTCCTGGCTTAAATCACTTTATTTTGGGAAAAGACAAGGTTCACTATTTGTGAATCCCTAAGACCACAGGGAAAAGAGACAGTTTTAAACAGGCACACGAGCACTTCCAGGATCTAGTACAGAGCAAACGTAAAAATACCCAATACTCGTTTTCTTCCTAGAATAGATTGGTCTGTATGTTTTCCCAGCTGCTGCCTGAGGTCAGGCTTCTAACTACCCTGTGTCTGGGATCCAGCAGGGCAGATAACACAGTTAACTTTAAGACTCTTGAACAGGGGCTGGGGATTTAGTTCAGTGGCCTAAGTGCCTGCCTGGCAAGTGTGAAGTTGTGTGATCCCTGGTGAAAAAAAAAATTCTGAACAGGCATCTGGCTACTTCACTGGCTTCTTTTCCCACCCTCACACCCTCAAATCTCTCTAGCTTGCTCCAAAATAAAGCCAGGTCTACAGCTTCTCCCTGGAAGGAGTTTGTCCACAAATTGAGTACCCTAACCTTTTTTCCCCCCAGTATTGGAGATTGAACCCAGGGCCTTTGTACTGTGCTATATTCCCATCCCTTTTTATTTTTATTTTTTTTAGTTTGAGACAGGGTATTGCTAAGTCCCTAAATTTCCCAGACTGATCTCTAACTTGCAATTCTCCTGGCTCAGCTACCCAGAGTGCTGGGATTACACATGTGAACCATCATACTCGACTACTGCCCTAACTTTTACACACTCACCTGCAGCACTGGTCATTAAATGACCTGGTTCTTGGAATTAAAGTCACTCTGCATTCATGAGTCTTCCTGGATCACAGAGAACAAACTGGTGATTTTAAATGAGCTTAGCAGCACCAGCAGCTATTTCCTATCAGTCCAAAAGGATCAAGCAGCTAGGTGTCATGGTACAAGCCTATAATCCCAGCACTTGGAAGGCTGAGCTAAGAGGATTCCCATGACTTAGAGGCCAATTTGAGCTATAAGTTCAAGACCCTGTCTCTTGGGGCTGAGTATTTAGCTCAGTGGCATAAGTACCTTTCTTGCACACGGTGCATTCGTGAGTTCAATCCCTGGTACCGATTAAAAAAAAAAGACCCTGTCTCAAAAAAACAAAACAGTATTTAAAGTGTACTAAACTCACAATTTAAAGCTACAAATTTGCTAAGTAGATAAAAAATAAGATCCAATTGTACGCTATCTATAAGATACTTACTGTTTCATTTGTTCACTTGTTTTTGAAAATAGAGTCTCACTAACCCAGACTGGCCTCCAACTTGTGGCAATCCTCCTGCCTCAGCTTCTGAAATGCTGGAATTACAGGCATTGCACCACCAGGCCCAGCTGAGATGTTCACTTTAGATTCAAGAACACAGCTGGGCCTGGTGGTACATGTCTGTATTCAACACTCTTGAACAAGCACTGGGTAGAAAAGGAACTCAAAAGGGAATTTAAGAGCTATCAAAAAGAAAAGAAAAGAGAAAAGAAAAGAAAAGCTATCTCACCAGGCTTGGTGAAACACATCTGTAATCTCAGCACTCAAGAGGCTGAGGCAGGAAGATTGCTGTGAGTTCAAGGCCAACCTGAACTACATAGTGAGACCCTGCCTCAATAAAAAACAAACAAACAAAAAACCCATCTCAAATGAAAACACAATTTACCAAAACCTGTATTTTGTAGTATTTAGCAAAAAAGATCTCAAACTACCTAACAAGGCACAGGGCTATAGCTCAATGCAAGGGTGCTTGCTTGTCTAGCATCCCCAAGGCCATGGTTTCAATCCTCAGTACCTCTGGAAAAGGGAAAAAAATTTGGGGATGAAGTAGGGCTGTGTTCCATTCAGGTAGAGCACTTGATGCCATGTTTCAGGCCCTGGGTTCCATCCCCAGAATGACATCCACAACAAAAGACCCATCTGTGCACCTCTATGAACTAGGACACAACAAATTGAGAATTAGTAGAAGAAAGTAAACATAAGAATCTGAGCAGAAATAAATCAAGTAGAAAATAGAAAACAAAAAACTAGAAAAGAGTTGGTCTTATGAAAATTAAAATTGACAAACCTACTTGGGAGCATAGTGGTTCACGACTGTAATCCTAGCACTTGGGAGACTGAGGCAAGAGGACTGCCAAGCAGTTGAGGCCATAGTGAGTTCAAGGCAAGCCTGAATTACATAGTGAGACCCTGTCTTAAAATACTGACAAACCTTTAGGTAGACTAAAAAAATAGAGAAGACTCAAAAAATGAAATGGGAGCTATTACAATGGATTCTTGAGAAATAAGATAATAGGGAGCTATCATGAGCAATTATATGCCAACAAATTTTTCTAAGTATATTGCTAATTATTATAAAACAATATCAAATCATATTTTAATTATACAGTTTTGCAATTATGTTTTGCATCTTGATGCAAGGAAGAATACATCATATTAATCATTTTTCATAAACATTTCAGAGGTTGACTAGAATATTCTGGAATCTTTTCCTTGACTACCAAATATCTTTTTAAGTACTTGGTTTTTATATTTAAAACTTAAAACATTAAATTTAAACAATATAAAAAAGTTTTATAATGCTTTAACATCACCAATAAAATTTATTAAACATATTTACATATATTCATAAATTCTTTCATAGTCGAATATTAAAATAGATTTTAACAATTTTAGGACTTTCATTCAAAGTCATTTTTGCTTTTGTTTTTGTTTCAGGAGAAATAGGCTCTACTGTGAGACAAGAAAGAGCCGAGTTTGTTTGTATGACTAATTATAAGCAAGGAGCCCATGTAATAAGCCACCGGATCTATAACAAGAGATTGGTATGAAACCCCTCACACTGTTCCAGGTATCAGCTACGGACAGTTACATCATAGGCAGCATGCAGTACAACTCAGTCACAACTCTGCAGGGGTGACAATGAAAACGTGTTAATGTGAACTCACACATGCCTTAAAGAAATGTTGCTATCTGAACACACGGTTATTACATGCCATACAAACTACAACTTTTGACACAATAAAATATTAGACAAAACAGTGTTAGAGCTTTTCTGTACATGCTTTGACTATCAATCTCTTCATACCGTATACCTTTTGACCACTAATCATAAGATGTATATCTGCACAGTATTATGCTATTAAAAAAGAAGACAATATTAAAACTTTCAAAAATAAAAAACTACAATTAACCAGGCCTGGTGGTACATGCCTGTAATCCCAGCACTTAGGAGGCTGAGGCAGGAGGATCATTGCAACCATGTTAGAGGATTCAGAGAGAGCCCGGGAAATTCTGGTGTTGGGTATGGGAGCTCAGAGCATGAACACAAGATAGGTAGTGGGCTTATGTCCTTGGCAGAATTAGGAGCAGTAACTCTGAGTCCCTGTCACCCTTGCTTCCGTCTCCCCTCCTAGGGCTCCTGTCTCCAGCCTTCTCCACACCACTGAGCTCAGGTTCACCTTTGTTTTGGCTAAGGCAGAACCAGATTCTCAAGGGATAGACAGGTAGCTCAGAGCAGAACTGAAAAGGCATGAGAGCATTTTTTATAACTCCCTCATTTTACTAAGAGAACTGGTACAGGTACCATAGAGCTCAGTAGCTAGTTACTGCAATGGAAATGGAACTTTAGGCTCCCAGCCCAGTGACTTTCCCACTGTTCCAAACTGCCTCTTGTCATGTTCTAGGACAGCAGTCTGCTTAACCCTATGCTCAGTTAACTCCTATCCTGTGAAAAAGTGATTTTTGACTGAAAAAGACTTGTCTGGTTGCATGAATTTCTTAATGTAGTAACCTGAGCATGGTGATACGTGGGAGGCAAAGGCAGGAGGATCACTGTGAGTTCAAGGCCATTCTGGCCAACATAGTGAATTCAAGGCCAGCCTGAACTACATAGCTGCTGGGAGCTGCTGAGCTAACTCATTCATACACAGGGAGCACAGGAATGCCCCAAGGGATTTCAGAAGCCAGCTAGTTAAGCAAAGGGGCGTCATGTGACAAACGTATAAATGAATGCACTGGTGGTTGAGCACTGTCTTGCATCCAAAGAAAGGGCTTCCCCTGACTGCAGCTTTCTGTCTTTATTTTCTTCATTCTCCCATCATTCTCCACCCCACCCCACTCCCACCAGCCCACCTCCTCCCTGAATTCTCATGGACACAACACACAGCAAGACTCTGTCTCAAACAAACAACTAAACAAATGTTTTTCAAGTAAAAGATGAAATATGTATTTAAAAACTATACGTATTTAAATATGTGGTATGTAAAAATTAACATCAGATTTAAAGATATATCAGTTTAAATTATTAAGCTTCTCTCTGACAGCCTGATCTGCAGTTCTGGCTGTGGGGGTGGGGGATTCATTGTCCTTTTCCAGAACAGTCCTTTTCCTAAGTGACTCACTCTGCTCAGTGTGATCTCTGCCTTAGCGTGGACGTGCAGGGTATGCTCTCTGAAGGTTTCTAGGTCCCTGATGTGTTTTACCCAATCTTGGCCCTGAAATACCACTCTGGCAGGCTCCATATTGCATTCAGAGCAATATGGATCTATGAAGCCTTTGGCTCATCTGGGGCATTCTTGAGGCCATGGTACGATCCCTTCATCTCCCTTTCCTGTCACCTCTGCCCATTTCCCGGTTAAGGTACAGGAACAATGAAGGTTCCAGGGGCAAAGGCTGCCTGCTCAGCCTGCTAGAACTTAAAACAATGAGGACAGTGCCAACATGGAATGTTTCACCTCATAATGTGGCAAGTGTCCCCTTTTTGGCAATGTCTGACGAGTTCAGGTGCTAGTGCCACAGGTGTGGCAGTGGATCCATCCATAGGTAGGATGTGGAAAGTCTATTTTTCTCCCATCAGTAGACCTGTTGTGGAAGGTATGGAGGGAAGAGTGAGGGGTGATCAGAGGCAGACTTAATTACCTGCCTGCATTTTGCCTTGCTCACTTGTGGTGGTTGGACCAGTCTTAGGAAAGACACTCTGGAGACCGGGCTTCTAGAGGGCCAAGGCACTTCTGCTTTCTGGAATCATTGCCCTGGGACTCACTTCACTGTAGGTGCATAATCAGATCATCACTTAAATGTACGGCAGGGTACATCACTTAAATGTATGGCAGGGCTCCCAACACTCATTTCTTTAAGGAAAAAAAGTACTTTAACACTCTCCCAGAACACTGGCCTGAAAACCCTGCCTACATGAGCTCCCCACGGTGTTAGTTCCTGGGTTTCACCTTCTAGGACTGCTCCTAAAAACTCATCCAGTCAGGCATGTGCCTCTGTTTTACACAGGACAGTGCTCCTGTCCTCTCAGGACAAGGTTAAGGCCTCAGGGCAGCCCCCCCCCCAGTTATCCTGATTTGTAACCTTTATCTATAGTCCTGACCTAAACTGGAGGCAGCCACCATCTTTGCCCTGAGCATTAGTTCTACTGGTTGTGGGGCTTGCAGTGAAGCTATTAAGTTTTCTTTAATTGAGCTCTAATTCACATAATAAAATTCTCCCTATTTAAATGCACAATTCAGTGATTTTATTAGTATATTCACAAGATTGTGCAACCATCACCCCAGTGGGTGTCTCTCACATCCACTCTTTCTCTCTGCAGATTTGTCTGCCTATTTTGGATATTTCATAAACGAAATAAAATGTGACCTTTAGTATCTAGCTTCTTTCACTGTGCCTGTTTTCGAGGCAGATCCATGTTATAGTGTGTGTTACTACATTCCTTTTTCATGGGCAAATGGCGTTCTGTTCGTTCCTTTTTATGGGCAAGAGTGTTCTGTTGTATGGCTGGGTGTGGCAGTAACAGTCTGTAATCCCAGCATTTAGGAGGCTATAGCAAGAGGATTGTGTTCAAGCCCATTCTGGACAATTTAGCAATTTAGCCAGACCCTGTCTCAGAATAAAAAATAAAAGAAGCTTGGAATGTAGCTCAGTGGGAAGGTCTTGAGTTTAATCCCCAGTGCCTCAAAATGAATTCCACATTTTGCCTGTTCATTCTGTCCATGCTGTTCTTTCCTAGTGTATTCCGTGTATCTTGTAGGTGTCCTTGTTCCAGCCTGAAACAGTTGAGCTGCTGGTGGCATACTTGGATGCAGCTCTGAATCAGGAAAGCCTGCCTAGATTCTGTTCCTGGGATACCTCTCAAGCTTGGGACCTCTCAGTCTTCTCTTCTCCACTGACATCTTCCTTAGGCACCTTGCTTCCTCAGCTTCTCACTTTGCTCCTTCTACATCCTTCCATACTTAAGGACTTTAGCAGTTTTAGTAAGAACAATCATCAGAGACCTATTTCCCAAACTCTAAGCACAGTAATAAAAAAACAAAGACATTTCTGGGTCTATTGGTACACATCTATAGTCCCAACTATTTTGAAAGCTGAGGCAGAAAGGCTGTTTGAGCCCGGAAGTTTGGGGGCAGCCTAAGCAACAAAGTGAGGGACTGTGTAAAAAAAAACAAAAAACTTCTCAAATGTTAAAATCAGACCTACTTGAAATATTAGAGTTGTTTACTAGTTGTAGTAACTGCATAGTTAATGAAAATCTCAGAAGTTGCGTAGTTTTCTTTTTTTCCTCTAAAGTGGGAAAAATTATTCCAAGGTTTTGGTAAGAATTTTTTTTGAGACAAGGTCTTGCTATGTAGTTCAAACTGGCATTGAACTTACTATGTAGCCCAAATTGGCCTTAAACTCAAGGTGATCCTCCTGCCTCAGCCCTCCGAGTGCTGGGATTACAGGTGTGTGCCACCATGCCTACAGTTTGTGGTAAGAATTAAATGAGGGGTTTTGTTTTTGAGATAGGATCTCACTGTGTAATTCAGGCTGGCCTTAAACTCAGTATGAAGTCCAGGCTGGCATCAAATACATGGCAATTCTCCTGTTTCAGCCTCCTCAGTGCTGGGATTATAGGAACACACTACCATGCCCAGCTTAAATGAAGTTTTGTATGTAAAGCACTTAGTAACATCTGTTGCTTATTAAGTAATCAATAAATATTTTCTTGGTTACAAAAATGTTTATCCAAGAGTGTAAACCACAGAAAAGAAACTTAAAATTTTCCAATAAAAAGTTTAGGTGTACATGATTGAAGTTGTGGGTGGCTTGTGACAATGATATGACCTGAAAGACTGCCAGGAACTGCTCTAACTGGTGTCATGCTGTTTCGTGGACAACTCAGGAGTTGTGATAATTTATAGTCAGTTTTGTATTTTGGCAGGTGACAGCTGTTTTAAAGATATGTACTGCAATGTGCAAAAGTATATTACAATAGAATGAGAGAAAGTATTTGCAAGTCATATATGTAACAAGAACTTGATTGCAGAATACTCAGAGAATTCTTACAATTGAACAATAAAGAAAATAATTTGCTGGGCATGATGGCACATGCCTGCAACCCCAGCACTTGGAAAGCTGAGGTAAGAGGATTGCTGCAAGTTTGAGGTCATTCTGGGCCACACAGTGAGGTCAAGACCAGCCTGGACTACATAGCAGGACCTTGTCTCAAACAAAATAAATAAATAAAGATGACAAATAATCCAATCTAAAAGTGGGACGAAGGGCTGGGGATATAGCTCAGTGGTACAGTACCTTCCTGGCAAGTGCAAGGCCTTGAGTTTGATTCCTAGTACCAGAATAAATAAATAAAAAAAAATGGGAAGAGGTTTTGAATAGTTACTTTTTTGTTAGTTTTGCTTTTTGAGACAGGTTCTTGCTATGTAGTTAGGCTGGACTTGAACTCAGTGTGTGGCCCAGGGTGACCTCAAACTTGTAGTGATCCTCTTGCCTCAACCTCCCAAGTGCTGGGATTATAGATGTGTGCTACCATGCCCAGCTAAATAGCCATTTCTTCAAATAATCAGTGAACACATGAAAAGAAGCCCAATACCATTGTCATTAGGGAAATGAAAATCAAAATCACAAGCTACCATTTCATTTTCACTAGCTGGCAATAATAAAAAAAGACAGACAATAGCAAGTGTTGTGATGATGTAGAGAAATTATAATTAATATTCCAAATGGTGCAGCCACTTTGGAGAAAAATTTAGTCCTTCTTAGAAAAGTTAAACATAAAATTAACATATGGCCCCAGCAAGTCTACCTGTAGGTATTGTATATACCCAAGATAAATGAAAATATAAAAACTTGTACATCAGTATTCATAGCATTCACAATAGTTAAAAAGCTAAAGCGGTCAAAATGTCCACCACGGATGAATAGGTAAACAAAATGTCCACTTGTACAATGGAGTATTGTTTGGCAATAAAAAGAATAGACCTTACACATGGTAATAACATGAATGGACCTTGAAGACACCATGCTCAGTAGGGGGTTAAGGAAGTTTCTGTGGGGAAATGACTACTCATAGTTAAGGTACTCTTCTCTGGGCCCTAAAAATATCCTAAAATTAGACTGTGGTGATACTTGCACAGTCTGTGACTACACTATCCTGTAATCACTGAACTGTATATGTAATAAATTTTGTTTTTTTGGTTAAGACAGGGTCTTGCTGTGTAGTTCAGGCTGGCCTTGAACTTGTGGTGATCCTCCTGCCTCAGCCTCCCAAGTGCTGGGATTATAGTGTGTATGCCATCACACCCAGCAACACATGAATTTTCCAGTATATGAAATATCTCAATGAAATGATTAGAAAATAGTATTTTCATTTTAGAAACAATGTAGGGAAATTTCAACAATATCTGTTGCACTGTCAGGAGTTCACTGTTAATTTTGTTGGGAATGAGTATTATGGGATGAGTTTAATTCATTTGTTGTAGGTGGAAAATGCTCTTCAGGGAAATCTATGATGTGCAGATCTCCGACTCTTTGCTGGTGCTTCCTGGCTCCATCCATCTCCCTAGGGAAAACCAGTTCCCAAATATCCTGAGCAGAAACTCCCCTACCTCAACACAGAGAAGTGTCAGGCAGGGCCTGGAAAAAATAATAGAACCTAGGGAGCTGCTCTACAGGCAAGAGCTATACACAAAGGGAGAAAAGCTCTTTTCCTTACCTTGGGGTGTTGCAAACAGAGGCTAGTGCAAGCCAACAGGTCAGTCTTATGCGGAGGCTTTGAAGGACCATATGCAGGCAAGGAGGGTAGGGGAATCCTACTACTGAATATAGTATCCAAGGACCTCCTTCCAGACCATGAGACCCCTTGGGTGGAGGTGAGGCATTTGCAAAACCAGGCTGTAGAGGCAAGGCAGCATCATAACCCTGACACCTTTTGGAAAGGAATGATGTTCACAGAAGTGATTCTGTCATAGTTTTTCTTCAGGGTCCACAGCTGAACAGGTACAAAGCCATTAAGATTAGACAATTATTGATCTGGTAGTCTGAAGAGAGGAAATGAAATTTTAAAAGGGGTGGGGATATAGCTCAGTGCAAAGGCCCTGGGTTCACTCTCCAGTATCACCAGAAAGCAGAGAGGAAGGAACAGAGGGAGGGAGGGTGGAATGTAGGGAGGCATAACTCTTATAAGTGAAGTGAAGAAGTGTAACTACTCTGTTTCTTCTGTAGGAAATTCTCTTTGGCTAAGCTGACTCATGATAGATGTGTAGTAGGCTGAATCATGACCTCCACATACATCCACATTGTAGTCCCTGAAACTTGCAAAAGTTACCTTATATGGCAAAAGCGTCTTTGCAGATGTTAAGTGTCTTTAAATTATCCTCAGGTGCCCAACATACTCATAACAACCCTTGTAAGCGGGAGGCAGCAGAGCCAGTGTCAGAGAAGGTGACAAGACAGAAAAGCAGAAGGGTTGGAACTTAGGGCGCCGAGCCAACCAGTAACCAGCCTGCCCCCCTGGTAAGTGACTGTGGTCTGGCAAGCCGCGGCCACCCCAGGGCGGAGAAACAAGAAGCAAGAGCGTTTCCTGAGATCCACGCCATGTTGGAACTTAGGGCGCCGAGCCAACCAGTAACCAGCCTGCTGCCTACCAGGGCGAGGGCTTAGAATCAAACATACCACCCCCCACCACCCCCACCCCGTTAACAATTGGGATCCAGGGATCTGGGTATCTCTTAGGAGGTGACCATATTTGGTACAGCAAGTCGGGGGAGTTTCCTTCTACTATCTCTGAAGGCAGATATTTTTATCGCTGTTTTGCTTTGTCCTGATTAACGGTGTTGCTCTATTCAATACTCTGTGTTGATGTGTTCTATAATGTTGTGTATTTCTTTGATTTTGCTGTACCTAGTAGAAGAACAACTATTGTGAAGACAAGGAGATATACAATGTTGCCTATTACTGTTGTCCTGGTGACCTGCTGTGATGTTCTGTGCCAATTTCACTATACTGTCTCAATTGGCTTTATTTCATCCTGTTTTTTTGGTAACTGTTTGCAGCCTTACTGTGTGTTCACTTTGTATGCCTTAATTTTGTAACATGAACAGCTATTTCTGGGAGGACAGTATGTGGTTTGTCAACTAGTGATTTATGGGTTTTTTTTAGGTTCTGTATTGTTTCTACCCTTTTTTCTGTATTGCTTTTTTTCTCTTTAAATAAAATTAAAAAAAAAAAAAGAAAAGCAGAAGGGTCTACTTTGAAGATGGAGGAGGGCCCACAAGGCAAACAGTGTGGGTCACTACTAGAAGCTGAAAAAGGAAATCAAAGAATTGGGCCTGGAGATTTAGCTCATCGGCATAAGCACCTACCTTGCAAGCGCGTGGTCGTGAGTTTGATCCCTGGTATCAAAACCAACCAACCAAACAAACAAACAAAAAAAGAAATCAAAGAATCAGATTCATCTCTTAGAGTCTCCAGAAGGAAATGGCCCTGCCCTAGCTTGATTTTAGCTCTGTGAAACAAGACTTTGGATGTCTGGCCCATGGAACTGTAAGAGATGTTTGTGTTATTTCAACTCATTTGTCATACCATGATGTGACTAAGACTCAGAAGTTATTCAGAGATGACAATGAAATTGGCCTGGACGAAAAGGGAAGGGTGAGGGAGAGAACAGTGAGAAATAGAGAGGCCTTGACCACACAGTGTCAGGCTGAAGGTTGGAGTGAGGTGAAGGGTAGGCTGAATACTGAAGGTAAAATTTGCTCAGGAATTATCATAGTAATTGGAAAGTAGACCTTTGTTTAGACCCTCCAGGGAGGGCTGGGAAGGCCAGTGAACTCTCAGCAAGCCTCTGTCTTTTGGGCAGAGGCTTACCTATGACTCTCAGAGACTCACTGGGATCTATAATTCAGGCAGAAGTGGCCCTGAGGTCAAGGCCTCAACCACTCAACGCCTGAATAGCTATTTCTCTTGGGTGGGGCACGGGCCAAGTCCAAAAGCTAAAATAACCTAAAACACACAGTCCTAAAAGAACCTCTAAGAGTGTGGGAGTTTCCCAACTCTGGCACCACTGATACAACAGGCCAGATGAGTGTTGTGGGTGCTGTCTTGTGGATCAGAGGACCTTTAGCAGCATCCCCTAGAGGCCAGGAGCAACCCTACTTCCCTTAAGTCTTTAACGACCCAAAATGTTCCTAGGCATAGGCAGATGTGCCCTGGGGGCAAGATCACTGCCAAGTTGAGCATCTCCTGCAGGGACACTGAGCCATGACTGCAGAAGTTAGTTTAGATCTTCATGCAAGCAGCTCTGGTAAGATGGAAGAGAAGGGCAGAGTGGAGATCGGCAGTAACCAAAGGCAAAGGGAAGAACATGTGCCAAGGCCACATGTGTGCACTTGTCCCTTGGCAGTCAGGAGTAATGTAGATCTGGGGCACAGGGTGAAGTTGTGAGGTGACTGGCAGAGATTTGACAATACAGGTGTTTAGCAAGAATGCTCCCTGCTTGTCTTTGTGCACGAGGTAGTACACCAATCTCCAGAAGTTTCCCGTAACCTGGCAAATGGGCCAGCTTGCCCAGGTTATCTTATATACTGATCGGGTCTCAATTCCTACTTTGAGAAATGAGGT
The DNA here is from genome assembly GCA_004027295.1 of Dolichotis patagonum. Classification (NCBI taxonomy): domain Eukaryota; kingdom Metazoa; phylum Chordata; class Mammalia; order Rodentia; family Caviidae; genus Dolichotis; species Dolichotis patagonum. Next base: position 23,588 of record PVJX010018222.1, read on the forward strand.
GGGTAGAATTACATGATCTCCCAGGTGTAGGTCTGGGACTCTGATGTGTTATATAAATACATTTTATTACTTTAACAAGATACTTTTTTGAGGAACACTTTACATATCATAAAATTAACCCATTTCAATGATTTGTAGTAGCATCAAGTTGTGCATCCATCCCTGTAATCTTTGTTAAACACTGTTACCATTCCAATCATTTTGTTACAGTTGAAGCTGATGGTCTAGGTGAGAAAGGAGAGAAGGCACAATTCTCTTTACCATCCCAGAGCAGCCTTTACCCACTACTATTCCTCACTGTGGCTTTTCCTTGTCTTGTACCTGGGTTCTGGCAGCATATGGATTTTCTGATTACAAATTGAAAGGTGCTTTGATATAAAAAGCTCCCTCAAACGCAATTTGACTTTTCTCTCTGATACTAAGGATCAAACCCAGAGCTATGCTACTAATGAGCTATATCCACAGCCATTTTTGAAATTTTTTTGAGACAAGACTTTCCTAATTTACCCAGGCGGCCTTCAATCCTTCTGTCTCAGCCTCCCGCACAGCTTAGATTACAAGTGTGTGGCATGACACCTGGAACTCTTTGTTTTTTGATAAGAGAACTGTCTGTTTATTTGGTAACCTCTCCTCATACCAATGGGTGTGTATTCTCACTTGATTTGTCCTTTGTTACACAGATCAAGGAATTAGAAAAATAATTTTAGGGATTTTTCAATGATTTTGTTGTGGTTGTTGTTTAGTTTTTTGAAACAGGGTCTCACTATGTAGTTCAGTTCAGGCTGGCATTGAACTCAATAGGTAGCCCAGGCTGGCCTCAAACTTGTGATGACCCTCTTGCTTCAGCCTCCAAAGTGCTAGAATTATAGACATGTGCCACCACATTATTTTCCAATGAATACTGACTTTAAATTATGGTAATTGAAGTATGCACATATCAGACATTTGTGTGGAATGACAGCAAATGTATAACTCTATATGCTTCAACATATTTTAGAGGATAAATAAAGCAACAGATGGGGTAACAGGAAGGGGCTACCTGCTGGGTCATCCTGATTCTCCCAGTAGTCACTCCCACCTCTTGCAGAAACTGCAGGGTTTTTTTGTCCCAACACCCAGACTTGACCTCTTTGTACCCTGTCACCATGTGCTATTGGGCTCTGGCTAGCCTATCATAGGGCCCCTCACCAGCCACATGTGCATCAATCACCCCTCAAGAACTGCTTGCTCTCTTTGCAAGTCACCAGTTAGTCTGTGATTTACACTCGAGTAGGAGGAGAAACACAAAGCCTTTCCCTGTGGCTGCAGAGCATGTGATGCCTTCAGTCCCCATGGTGAAGCCTGTGGTGCTGATGAAGATTTGAGCTCTGGCGAAAGCTTTTCCCACACTGGCTGCACTGGTATGGCTTCTCACCAGTGTGGATCCTCTGATGCAGCTTTAGGGTGGACTGCCGCCCGAAGCAGTTCCCACACTCCCCACAAGTGTAGGGCCGTTCTCCTGTGTGTACCCTCTTGTGTCGTTTCAGTTCTGAATTCCATGTGAAGCTTTTCCCACAGTCATCACACTTGTAAGGTTTCTTGGCAGACCGGGTGGCCTGGTGACCCAGCCGCTGAAAACGACTGCTCAGGCCTCTTTTCCCACCTTTGCTTCTCCTCAGCCCTCTCAGTGGGTGGCCTTTGGGGGAGCTGCTGATGTATTCCAGTTCCCTGCAATGTCTTCGATAGTGAGTAAATGGCTTCTGAGCATTTGGGGGACTGACCTGCCTCCGTGGCAACTGTGGGTCACACATGTTTGCCCCTTTTGCTTCTGGGCTCTGAAGACCATTCCCTTTGGCTCTGCCAGCTGGTACTGAACATGGCTTTGCTCCTTTGGCCCCTTCCTGCTGTGGATTTTCCTTGTTGTCACTTCTTAGTCTGGGGGCCTCTATAATTAGAAAGAATATACTTCATTTTCTATTAGAAGAAAGAACTTCATCAAAAATGTTAAGAAATAACTGAGATTTTTCAGAGCATGACTCTTCACTGGCAATGTGCATTACATTCCTTGAGGTACTTGTTAATATGCGGCCCCTAACCCACCATTCCCAAAGCACTGAATCAGAATCCCTGGTTCCTGGGGTGTTACTAACTTATACTAAAGTTGGAACAAAGTTCTATAAACTCTTCCTTCTTTTTTGTCTTTAGGAAAAGATTTACATTTCCCTGTTCTGCTTTACATAACTCATCAGAATGAAATGAAAGGAAGAGAATGAATTGCCAAGTGAGGTAGTGCATGCCTGTAATTCTAGCATTTGGGAGGCTGAGGCAGGAGGATCGCCATGAATTCGAGGCCAGCCTGGGCTACACAGTGAGTCCACGCCAGCCTAAACTACATAGTGAGGCCCTGTCTCAAATGGGGGGGGGGAATGAATGATTTGGCAAGGTCTCACTATGTTGACCAGGGTGACTTCAAACTTCTGCAATTTACAGGTGTGTGCTACTGTACCTGGCTAAGAATAGTCAAGAAATTTGTGAGTGCTACTATGGATTAAAACCCAGGCCTCACATGTGCTAGGCCAGCACTCCACAGTGTACTGAGTTTTTTTATTCTATACTATTATTTTGTTTTCTCTGTGACAGGATCTCACTATATTGTCCAGGTCAACCTTGAACTTGCTGGGTAGCCCAGGATGGACTTGTGAGGCTTCTGCTTTAGCTAACCAAATTCTAGGATTATGGGCATTGGTACCATATCTGGATTTTTTTTTTTATTTTGAGACAGGGTTTTGCTAAACTGCCTAGGCTAACCTCAAACTTGTGATCCTCCTGCCTTGGCTGGAATCAGAGGTATGCACCACCATGTCTAGTTGAAAGAGCTGAAATCTGACACTGAACACAATGATTTCAACAAATACCTCTCATTTATTTGCATACCAATCAACAACTCCCTTCTCTCCAAAGAATCTAGTGGCTTGTGTTTTCTTTCATTCAAAGGTGACAACGTATTTGTTTCAAAACAGAAATATAGCCAACATACATATGTTAATTACAGAAACGCCCTACCTTCTGATTACCAAGATTGAGGATTACCATTAAACGAGCTGGAGTAGCCCGTGGGGAGATGGAGAACTGAAGCAAGATTTCTTGTGAGGGGAAAACTGTTATACGTACTGTCTAACACAGTACATGTGACCAGAGGGCTGTTGAGTATTTGAAATGTGGCTAGATAATGTTCCTGGGGAACTGAATTTTTAACTTTAATTAACTGAAATTGAAATTTAAAGCCAGGTTTGGTGGTACATCATTGTAATACCAGTACTCAGAAGGCTGAATTAGAAGGATTGCTATGAGCTCAAGGCCAGCCTGGAATACATAGTTCAAGACCAGCTTGAACTGTATAGGAAGACCCCATCTCAAAACAAAAAACAAAACAGCAACAAAAAATTCAAATTTAAATTTAAATAAGCATCCCAAACAATTACAGACAAATGACTTTAATCATGGTTCTTGAAATAATGTATGAAGACAGATCATTTTTTTGTTTTTAATTTTTTTTTTATTATCGGTACTGGGGATTGAACCTGACCTCAGGACCACACACTTACAAGGCTGGCGCTTATGCTGCTGAGCTAAATCCCCAGCCTCAGATCATTGTTTTAATAAATAGTGTTGGAACTAACAGATTTCCATAAGAAAACGAATGAAGTTGGAGGCTGGGTGTGGTGGTACATGCCTGTAATCCCATCTGCTGAGGCAGAAGGAATTTGAGGCCAGCCTAGGCTACAAAGTGAGTTCAAGACCTGCCTGAAATGCGTAGTAAAAACTTATCTCAAAAGAGATGAAAAAAAAAAATCGAAGAAAGATATAACTTAGGATTTGGTTGTGTTACTTTGGGACTTTGCTTTGTTTTTGGTACTTTTTTCAAAGGATTTCTTCATTTTTCTAACTTTACCAAAGTTTGCAGCTTATATCTCAGTAGACCCAGGGATGTTTTAAATCACATAAGTGCAGACAGACTGGACCAGTACTATTTCTAAAGGTATTTTTTCCTTTTCCTTTTTTTTGTAGATTGTTAATGTATTAGGGAAGAAATAATGAAATTCTGTGTAGGCTTTTTTCAAAGTTCAATGTTCTTTATGTAGATTTTAGATTCTTAGAATAAATGTTTTTCACAGAAAAAAAAAATTAAGTTGGATTTTTGCCATGGTTTGAATGTTTGGGTCTCCTTGCAAATTCATAAGCTGACAATCCCCAGTGAAATTGTATTGGCAAGTGGGGTATCTGGGAAGTGATTAGGTTATGAAGATGGACGTCTTCAGAAATGAGATTAGTGCCCTTATTTTTAAAAATGCCAGAAAGAACTTGTTTGCCCCTTTGGTTTTACAGCTACATGATATAGCTGGTGTCATCTATGATGATCTCCCCTCCCCCATGCAGACACACACACACACACACACACACTCACTCACTGTGTCTGTTGGTGCCTCCATCTTTAACCTTGTATTTCTCAGCCTCTAGAACTGTGAGCAATAAATGTCTGTTATTTATACATTAGCTGGAAGTAGTGAACACTCCTGTAATGTCAGCACTCAGGAGGCTAAGGCAGAAGGATGACCACCACAAGTTCAAAGCCAGCCTGAACTACATAGTGAGTTCAAGGCCAGCCTAAACTATACAATGAGACCCTGTCTCAAAACAAAAACAAACAAACAAAAACAAAACCCACAAAAAAGCCAAACACATACACACAAAAAGATAACATTTTTATTGCCTAGTCTAAAGGATTTTGTTATGTAGCTTCGATAGACAAAGACAGACCCCTACTTCATAGCACATATGAAAATTAACTCACAGGCCAGGGATATAGCTCAGCGGTACAAACACCTGCCTAGCAAGTGCAAGGTCCTGAGTTCTATTTCCAGTACCAAAAAATATATATATATGTAAAAAAAAAAAAAAGAAAATTAACTCAAAATGGACCAAAGATCTAAATATAAGAGGTAAATCTAACTGTCTTTGAAAAACAATTCTGTGAATCTTTGCAGCCTTGGATTAGGCACTGATATTTTAGATATCACACTAAAGTACACCAAAATCATGAGTGAAAAAAAAAATAAATGGAACTTATCAAAATGAAAAACATTTGGGCTTCAGAAGATACCATCGAGAAACTGAAAGGACAACACACAGAATGGACAACATTTGCAAATTCTGCATAAAGAACTCTTATAACTCAACAATAAACTCAACAATTTAAAAGTAGGCAAAGGATCTGAATGCCATTTCTTCAAACAAGATATTCAATTGACTAATAAATACATGAAAGATACTCTTACCATCATTACTCTTTAGGGGAAATGCAAATCAAACCTTTAGGGATAGATATATGTGGTATATACACACACAATGGAGCACTTCTCAGGCATAAAGGCAGATAAGCTTGATCCATTTGTAGGAAAATGGATACATCTTGAGACCATAATGCTAAGTGAAGTAAGTCAGAAGCAGAAGGTGAGATATTGCATGGTTTCTCCCATCTGAAAAACTCAGAGTATAAATAATCTAAAGAGCAAAATAAATGAAAGATGATAGAAAACAGAGAAGGAGACCTTTTGGAGGAGGAAAGGGATTTAGGTATGGAGGAAGAGGGAAGGAAGGGTAGGAGATGGGGAAATTAAAAGGGTTAAGACGTAATATGTATATGTACCAACTTGTCATGATGAATGTATTCATTACTGTCACTAATATGTACTAATAAAACATTATACATGCAATAATTAAAAAAAAACCACCCCACACCCAAGAGGATGGCTGTAATAAAAACAACTTAATTTTAACAGCTGCTGGTGGAATGGGAAGGAATTAGAATCTTTGCACCCTGTTAGTGGGAATGTAAAATGGTGCAGCTGCTGTGGAAAATGGGCTAGTTATACATAGAGTATTGCCCCAGCAATTCCACTCCTAGGATACACTCATTGAAACCATATGTCTACACAAAACTTGTACACAAATGCTCACAGCAACATTACTGATAATAGGCAAAAGCAGAAACAGAAGTTCCTCAACTGATAAGTAAACAAAGTATGGTCTATCCATGTAATGCATTATTATTGTCATAAAAAAAATGGAACACTGATCTATACTACATGGATCAAACAACAACATCATGCCAAAGGGAAAGAAACGAATACAAAGGTCACATATTGTGTAAGTTCACTTACACAAAATGTCTCTAGAATAAGCAAATCCACAGAGACAAAAAATTAGTAGTTGCTGGCAGGCTGTGAGGAGGATAAATTGGGAGTGATTGGTAATAGTGAGTTTCCTCTTGAGGTGCTAAAAGTTTCTGGATTATATAGTGGTAATGGTAGTATAACTTTGTGACTACATTACCCACTAAACTGTGTACTTCAAAAAGGTAACCTATGATATGTGAATTAAAGTTTTGTTTTGAGACAAGGTCTTGCTATGTAGCCCAGGTTGGTCTTGAACTCACAGCAACCCTCCTGCCTCAGCCTCCCAGGTGCTGAGATTACAGGTATGCACCACCATGCCTGGCTCAGGTTCTTTTTTTCTATTAAGCTGTATGAGTTCCTTATAGATGCGTGCCACCAGGCTGGCTGTGAATTACATCTTAGTAGGAAAGCTTCAATAGCCACACCTGGCTATTGGATAGCACACTTCAGAAGGCAGCAATGGTGGCCCTACAGGGTAAGCAGCAGGGATTCTCCCTTCTGGAGATATAAGGAAAAGAGATGACAGACAGCATATGCATACCTGCTGCCCTTCCTGAAGCAGGAGAAGAGAGTGCTTGACCCACTCTCTTCAAGACTACAAAGGCCTAAGGTTATGGGGCAAGACATCAGCCAGGGTCACAAGCTTTGCTACTGGATGCTTCAGGTCTCTATTCCTAAGTTCTAAAAATAATTAAATCAAAGTGCAATGAACTGAATGCTTACACTCCTCCCAAATTCCTATGTTGAAATCCTAACTCCCAAGGTGATGGATTTCAGTTATGAAGCTCTGCCTTCAGCGGGATTTGTGTCCTGATTAAGGGGCCCAGAGGAGTTTGTGCCCCTTTCTGCCATGTTGAAAACACAGAAAAGTTGGCAGTCTGCAACTTGGATGAAGACCCTCTCCAGAACCCAACCATGTTGAAGCCTTGATCTCAGACTCCAGCCTCCAGCACTGTGAGAAATAGGTTTTGGTTGTTTCTAAGCTATCTATTCTCTAGGAGCAGAGCAGCTGGGTCAGTCTATGAAACAAAGTGTCACAATAAATGTAGCAAATGTTAAGGAAATAAGGCTCTAATGTTGTAACTAACCTCTAGCTTGCTAATTGTACCCTATATTTACATCACCAAGACTAGCCAGGTGTCACTGTCAGTCAGGCAGTCTTAGCAATCATAGGGCTGTGTGGAACAGGGCCAGAAACTACACTGGTGTCATACCAGAGACAAAAACACACAAGGGTTTAGAGCACAACAATGTTATAGAGGAAGAAGAGAACACAGAGAGTGACCTTTTCTCTATTAGGCAAAATATTTCTTTCAACCCTTCTAAACATGGGATCACTTTAAGTAAAGACACTCAGTCAAAGCTTGCATGGAAGTTCACCAGTGCTTATATTTGGATCTGTCTTTATTGTAAGAACCTCTGAAAGGGACAGAAAAGTAGATACTAGAATAATCCTGCCATGCATTGGTTTGTCAAATATTCATGAACATAATATAAACATACTGATGTACAGTATCATTGCCATTGTAAATAGTGAATTTTTTAAGGGAATAAACATGTATTATTACAAAAAACATTTAAAAGGCAGACATGCATGTGTACACACACACACATACCACTGGTATCTAAGTCTTTGCAGAACTATGAGATAGTTTAATGAAGATAAAGAGCTGAGGAGAGAAAGAGAGAAGGCAGCATGTTTACCTGTCCCAGTTAACTTGGGTCCTGGTTCCTGGAAGAGCTGGGATTTCTCCCAGTGTTGAAGGCTCAGCTGATCCTGAGATTCTTCTTGGGAAGATTCCTCCAGAGAGCTCTCCCTGAGATCTCGCCTAGGAGTTTGTAGTTGAAAGTCTGGCAGTTCCTGTTCTCCAAGCTGAGATCCAGTTTTCTCCAACAGCACCTTCTGTCCCTGCATACAAACGGCCACCTGGGAACAAGCCCCATCCATTAACGTGCCATCTGTTAGGATCAACTGAGCAGCATTCCTGCTCACTGCTATGCAATGGCCCTTTACTTTGGGAACTCCTGGTAATGGTCTAGAAGTCAACTTGATATAAACCATTGAAACCCTTGAAGGATGCCAAGGGAAGGCTCACAATGACAGGAATGAGGCTGTTTCACATTAGCCAATACTTCCCAAGTGACTCGCCCTTAAAACATGGGCTTTTCATAAAGACTGGAGTCAAAGTCATTGGAGGACACTAGCCCATAAATTCCTATCCTATAACCCAGTTCCCTTTCAACTTCTCCTGGAAATAGGTCCTGTAGGAACAGGAAGCAGTATGGTAAGCGACTATTAAAAACCATTCTAAATGAGCCACGGTGGCACACGCCTATAATCCCAGCACTCAGAAGGCTGAGGCAGGAGGATTGCTGCAAATTCAAGGCCAACATGAGCTACATAGTGAGTTCAAGATCAACCTGAACTACATAGCAAGACCCTGTCTCAATAAAACAACAAAAAATTCTAATCTAATAAATTATTATGCTAAAGGCTCTGCTGGCAGGAGATTCATTAGTGGTAGGGACCCCGAGGAACTGTTCCACCTGATTCTTGACAGGGTCAGCTTTCCAAAACATACCTTGTTTGCTTCCAGTCTAGGCCCTGGCTAGGATCCAACTTGGGGGATGGGGTGGGATGAACAGCAACACCAGAAAACTGAGATGCAACTTCCTGATTGTAAGACAATGTGTCAGATGCTTCATTGGAACATGAAGTTCGCCCAAAGGAAACTTCCCATCCAACACACTGATCCTGCCTGTACGAATTCTTCTTGGAGGAAAGCTTGAAGAGGAATGGGTGGGGGAAGACCTGCCAGTGGAGATTCAAGAACCTTAAAACTGCTGCGGACATGAGGTTCATGAAAGAATGATAAAAGCCTCCACCCTCTGCTTCCTCACTAGATACCCCAAACTGCGTTTTCTGAAACACTGTCACAACTAGAAAGAGGCTCCCAGACAGAGGCTGCAAGCAATTTTTCAAAGCCCTCCAGTCTTTCTGGACTATAAGTAGGAAGGGATCCCGAAACAAAACATTACTCAGATGGGAAGGAAAGAAATATTGGGGGCCATGAGATAGGGCCCTTCTTACCCACTGCTTTGGTTTCTTGGATGCTCTGTGAAAATCTTCCACTAGGGTCACAATCTCCTCGCTGCTCACTGGACATCGATGCCTGACCCGAGCCTGGATCTCCGGGGGCAGGATGATCAGGAACTGCTCCATCACCAGGAGCTCCAAAATTTGCTCCTTGGTGTGCAGCTCGGGCTGCAGCCACTGGTGGCAGAGCTGTCGCAGGCGGGAGAGCGCCTCTTGGGGTCCAGACACCTCTTGATAACAAAACTGTCTGAAGCTCTGGCGGGAGAGTTCAGGATCTGGGCAGTTTTTTGGCAGAGTGAGCTCGCGTTTCTCTTCTAGCTTTGTTATTATGTGTCTCTCTTGTTTGGAGGAAGCCTGATTGTGGGAGCTCAAAGTTATCTCCATTTTTGCTGCCATCTTGGGAGCTCAGGAAACACTTTGTCTCTTTTTGGAAACTGGTCAAGGCTTCGGGATCATGACCTTGGAGAATTTTCTTTCAATGCTAGAAAGGTGGGAGAATCGAAGTTCCTCTGGGGATGTTAGGATGGCTACAGAGGGAGGGCCTTCTTATTTGCTAGTCTTTACCCCCAAACTCTGACGACAACAATCCCTGGGCGTAGGAGGAGTTTGTTTTTCCGTCAGTTAAAACAAAACAAAACTGTCTTGTAAAAGAGAAAGGACTACAATTCTACAAGTGAGCTGGGAAAAATATTCCGGTTATTTTGGTAATTAGCCAATTGCAAAGGAAATGAGCAGTCTGATCTAACGGGCTGGCAGAGGACTCCCCAGGAAAAGTTCAAGCTGTCTTACAGGTAGCTTGCACTAACTCTCCCGGATCCTGGCTGACACCGACCTCGGGCATTCGGGTGGAATATTCACAACCCAGGGCCGGGGGTCGCCAGTGCACGGAGCAGCGACGCCCGCAGGCCCAGCCGGCCCTGGCCTGGCGCAGCTGTGGCACTCGGGCGCGCAGTTCTGAGGCGCGGCAGGTTCCAAGCTCTAGCAGACGCCAGCGACACTAGAGTCCCAAGTGGCTTAGTGCATCAGGCCCACTTGCAGCCAACTCACCTCTCTCGGGACCGGGACCCCAACCCAGGAGCAGGGCCGGGGGCGGGGCCGAAGCCGCTGGCCGCGGAGACGCCCACTGGCTGCAAGAACCTACCCGTCGGTGGGCCCGCCTTCACTACAAGGAATTGGCTCCGCAAGAACAAGTTTCGGCGTCTATTGGCTAATCGATATGTCAATAATATCGCAGTGCACCCCGAGAGTCGTAGTCCAGCGACTTGGCTCGTGAGCATGCGTAGCGGCAGCCTGGCTTCCGAGGTCGTGCCACTGATTTCCGGGGAGTCGCTAGTGCTGGGGGTTAGGGGGTTTCTCGCTGCTCTGAGCCTTCTCCGAGTCGCTTAGGCCAGGCTCGAAAAGGCCTTATGGCAGTGGGACTTCTTCCTTCACCTGGCAGGATTTCCTGCTTCATCTCGTCCGTAATACTTAACTGACTCTATGCACAGACTCGACTTGTTGAGTGAGATCATGAACCAGCGCACTCCCCATCTTTATTTGGCATCTCTATGAGAGTGGAACCAATTAAGACCAGTATGTTAAAATTTAGCCATGAAGCCGAGCGTAGTGTCGCACGTCTGTAATCTCAACACTCAGGAGGCTGAGACAGGAGGATCTCTGAGTTTGACACCAGCCTGGGCTACATAGTGAGTTCAAAGCCAGCCTGGACTACATAGTAATTTTCAAAAAGCAAACAAGAAATTTAGCTACGAATGGCATCTAAGGAGTCAAGAGGAGATCAGCCTGTGCCTTCTGTGTGAACCTAAGGTAGCATCTATTATACTGTTTTTCAGCCAGGTAAGGTACAGGATGTATGAACATGTGATGCAAGGTTCTGGTCCTGGCCTTGCTGCCTTGTGGCTATGTTATGTAATGCTAGGCAGATCACTTAATCACTGTTTCCCTTGTTTTGCTAAAAATAATGGCCTGATTTCCCTTTCTCTAGCCCCTCTGTGGCACTAAAAGGTAGAGAATTTACCATCTTAACCATTTTAAGTGTACAGTTCAGTAGGGTTGAGTATATTCATGCTATTGTGCGATTTGAATACATTTTAATATTGTCTGGTAGGAGTGTATCAGCTCCTACATAAAATCTACAGGGAGTACTTTAGGATTGCCCTTTAGGATTGTATGTTATTTAATCGTTGTAATTGAAACCCAACTCAAATTAGTTAAAAATTGGTGCTTTGTGGAAACCGGTCTTGCATCTAGGCATGTAGCAGGGCTGTGATGTGTTGGTCTCCTACAGTCAGCTCACTCCTGCGGGTGGAGGAAAGAGACAGCAATTATGATGGTTGCACAGAGCTGTAGCCTTACATCACCTACTTAGCAATACTGGGGAGACTCAGAACCGACCCCACCCCTCCAGTATGTGAAGAAACCTCTCTAGTATCAGAGAAGAAATCTGATAGACTCATCTCAGTCCTTGTTTATCCGGGGAAGAAGGCAGTGAAATTAACAGCCCCACCAGAGCTAAGGAAGGGAGAGGGGCTCTTTCCCAAAGGAAGACGCTGCCACTGTCAGAGTGCAGAGAAAGGGTAGGAAGGGATGTGTATCCTCCACTGTGTAGGGGAGGAGCTGGGGTCAAGACGAGAACACATGCAGACACAGAGCTCTTCAGAGAAGATGGCAAGGGGGAAGCTGAGTCCAGGATTCTTTAGGGCCAGAAATCCAAGAAGTAGGGGCTGGGGATTTAGCTCAGTGGCATAAGCACCTGCCCTGGAAGCATGCAGTCATGAGTTCGATCCCTGGTACCAAAAAAAAAAAAAAAAAAAAAAAAAAAAATCCAAGAAGTAGACCTGGGTATGTAAGGGAAGAAGAGATGGAATAGGTAGATCCATATTGAGTTTAGAGAATTCATTAGGAGTCTCAGAAACATGGCTAGAGAAAAAGGTGTGATTTTGGTAGGTTTTGGTGTTGGATCCTTTGGACAGGTTTGTGAAGGGAGGAAAAGGATAGAAAGCAAATCACAGGAAGCAGAGCAAAAGATGGAGCATTCTACCTTTTTTCATCCAGCCCACCTTCATTGCTGAGCCTTTCTTTTCAAATGTGTCTGCACATCTATGACACTCATAGTATTAATTCCAGAAAGAGAATCCTTCCTGTTTTACTTGGTTTCCCAGTGAAATGAGAGAGATGAAATCTGATCCCTACGTAGAAGTGACAATCATACTGAGCCAGTATGTTGAAGCAAATAATAGCTGCAGCGAAGATGCCCTGAAAACAGTTGTTTTCAAGCCAGGACCTCATACGGGGTTAGAAATCATCCCTTCAGCACCACAGCCTTGATTCTGACACCTCCTACCAGCACTTCAGGTAGTTCTGTCACCAGGAGGTAGCTGGCCTCCCGACGCTTTCAGGAGACTCTAGGAGCTCTGTTGTCAGTGGCTGAGGCCTCAGACACACTCCAAAGAGCAGTTTCTGACCATCTTGCCAGAGATCAAGGCCTGAGTGGGGGTACAGCACCCAGCAAACGGTGAAGAAGCTGTGGCTATTGTTGAGGATGCACAAAGAACTGAACAAGTGAGACAAGGAAGCCAGAACCTTGGGGTTTTAGTTGTGGAGAAGCTGGAGTGAGGAACACTTAAGTACAGTTTCTGGGGATAAAAGTCCTCTAGCTGATCAGCAGGCCTCTGCCTACCACAGAAAATCTTGGCTACCTGCAAAGGTTGACTGGCCCAGAAGGGAGGAGCTAGCGCACACTGGCCCTGGGTGAACTATAATCTCTGATAACCCTTTGAAGAGGGCTAAAGCTCCTAGCCTGCACCCTCTAGAGGAGCCTTAAACAACAAGAAAAGAGTCTGGGAATTACACTGTACACTTGTATGGAAGGAACCAAAAACATGACGAAAGGGAGAAATAAGAAAACACTCCCAGCCCCCAACCCTGAGAACATTGATCCAGGAGAGGTAAATACAAAAGAGACTGAGGGCAGCAAAAATGCAACATCAAACACAGCATTAGCGGACATAAAGAGATATATTCAAG
>PVJX010018223.1:0-36923 GCA_004027295.1 Dolichotis patagonum
GGTTCTAATGCATAATTCTCTTTTGTGGTACTTATCACAGTTTTAATTGTATAATTAAACATGCAGTTAATTATTTAGTGTCTGTCTCCTAAATTACCAGGTAAACCCTTGAGGGTAAGAACATACCTGTTTACTATCGCATCTCTAGCAGCAGACAGTAAACTCAGGTTGAACTGACCTCCTTATCTTCAGGCATATTCTGTAATGACTAATTACCTTCATTTACTCTTCCTTCATTAAGCTTTCAATAAGTAATAGTCAACATTTACCATCACTACAAATGGGAAAAACTAGGAATTAATTTTCCTTCCTCACAGATGAGAAACAGGTTCAGGAAAATTAACTTATTTGCTTGTATTCATCCCACGTATACTAGCATTCAAAGTTTGAGAGCTTGATTCCTACTCTTTGGGTTCTCCTGGCTCATCACCTTCAGAACATCGTTACTCGGCCTGTTGAGTATGAACTCAATCATGTTTAAACAAACTACATCTTTCTCTTAGACCCTGAAGCAGAATACTACGCAGCTTATCCTTCCCTAAGTCATTCTTGGAAAGCATTTGAGACCACATTATGTGAAATACAACAGACCAACCCAGAATGTCTTTCCACCACTCCAAGTATGGAGTCAATGGAGTGTTCTCTGAGAGTAAAGCAATAATTTGAAAGGAAAATTTCCTAATCACTAATGTATTACTCCCCTGTAGACTTTCTGGCATGTGCTCATATATAAAGACCAAGGAAAATTTGGAAGTGAGTAAAAGATTTTTAGTTCCTTCTGAGAGAAACTAATTCTAGGAGTTATATTATTGCTGTCATAAAAATTAGGATCCTTGCTATGGCCTGGAACTTCTGAAAGTAGCAAGTGGGGAACTAAAATATCTCCCATCATGCATTTGAGCTGTTGAGGAAATTTGCAGAACAGTTGGTTTCATTCATCTGAAAGCTAAGTGATCTGTGAACTTTCTATATAACTGTGGCTAATCTCTCCTCTCCCCTTCTAATACTGTTCTGACTACAAAGTTAAGGAATGAGATTCTTCAATGTGGGTACTACAGGTGACCAGGTTTACATGCTTTTATTTTCATACAAGCAAGTAGTTTATTCCAACTTAAAGAAAGATAAAGACAGAAATGACAAAGAGACCAGTTAAAGATGATAAAGGCCCAGTTTAAAAGCTATTAAAATTTTTGGAAAGTCTCTATTAAAATATTGATATCAAAATTTTATGTCTGTATCAATAAATAATTGCTACATATTTGTTCTTAATTCATTTGAGACTAGTTATACAATGAAAAAGAATGATGAGGGAGGTTGGAAGGCAAAGTAGAAAGAGCACAAGCCTCACAGTCAAAATAATGGATGCGGTTTCATATTTTCCACTTAATGAACCAACTTCCTTTGGGCCTGTATTTAATTTGTACAGCGCTAATAGCCATACCAACTTCTGCATAAGCCTTGGAGAAGAGATCATGTATCAGAACAACACCAAAAAACTATAGCTTATTATGTTGTGTGAGGACTTTCATTCAACAAATATTTGTGATGGTCTCTCCTATACATCAGAAAACTCACTGGGCAAAGTTCAAAGGCCCAAGGTAGACTATTATTTATCATTAATTTTTGGATCAACTGTGACCTTTTATGCTATGTCATTCCCTACAGTAAATTTTGTCCTTAATTCGTGAAGAATGTTCTTAGTTTATTGCATTACTTTTTGTTTTTAAATTTTGATTTTTATTGTGGCATGTTTATAGCATGTGATAATTATATTCCTTGTGAGGTGTTGGTACAAGTACATAATACATCTTGATTCTTTTTACACATCATTCTCCTCCCTCCCTCCCCATTCCTTCTATCTCTTGGTCTCTCTTCTTATACATTTGTGTCCATGTCCATTTTGATTCAAACTTCCTAACTTCCTTGATTTGAGGAATGAAGTCTTCCAGTATTGTATCAAATGTTTAAGTTTATATAGTGTAAATTTTTTCTGGAAAGTTGCAAGTTGAGGATTTTTAACAGAATCTTAAGATAGAAGAGAGGTCTAGAAATAAAATCACTAATAAATTCCTCATGATGTGAATAATTCTCTGTGTCACATGTGTTATAGGGTCAACATTTCTTGTGACAAATTTTTTATAGAATGGACTGTAAATGGCCACAGCATTTGGGTGGCTTTTTTTCCCCTTAATATTATAAACAAGTTTACAAGACACTGTTCCTTTCAATTGTTAAGAATCATTTCTAATGATCCAACATAACAGCAGATGAGCCACATTGGGTGGATTTGGGGGTAATTGGATTTTCCTTTCTCTTAACAAAAATTATGCATGCCTGGAAAGAACAGCAAGAGGAAACTTCAACCGATGCCTGCTAATTGCCATCAGCTAATGCCTGGCTTTTGAAATCTGATTTAAGAAAAAGGAAAAAAAAAATGAAATAAAACCACAGGCTTGGCTGATAGAAAACTGTATAATGTTTAAGCAGTGATTGCGAAGCCCAGTGTGAAGTAGGGCAGACTTTGGACCAAACCCAGATGATGTTTCTCATCCTTGTTTATTTTGTTACTTGACATGATTCAACTCATTAAGGATTTCAAAGGTCCAAAGAAAAGTACTTCTACTTTGCCAAAGCACCCTCAGTTAGAATTCCATTATCTCCCATGATCCGAGACAGGGATTTCCTCCTACTCAGTTCTGAGTAATTATGTGTAAGCAAACCCTTGGTGTTCTCCAGGAGTGACTGTACTGAGCTGATGGTTCACCATGAATCATTTATATGGCAGGCATCTCAAATGAGAGGGCAAGGAGGACTAACATTGATTTCCAGTGTTTAGATGAGGGATAGTTTGCTCATTCATTTCATTTGCTTCATCAGACTTGATGCTTACCCTTGCAAAACCAAACCCTCTCCAAAAATAATGTCACATGAAAAGAAGAGAAAACAAGCATATTTGAATAGTCCTTCCTGCTCTACCATGCCTAATTTAGACTATGCCTTAGGAAATACTATTTTCTCCTTGCATAAGTCAAGAATGAGTATTCTCAAACTCTTACTCTCTACCTCCTCCTCTTCTTTTCTACTTCCTTCCTTCCTTTCTCCTCCTTCCCTTCCTTCTCTCCTCCCTTTCTCCCTCTTTCTCTCTCCCCTTTTTGGCCTCCCTCTATTTCTCCTCTGACCATTGTAACAAAACTGAGTCTGAATTAGGAAGTTTCTTAATTCTGTATTTTGTATCTCAATTTTTTTATAGCTTTCCTTTTTGTCATGGATAGGAGACAGGCAAAAGATTCCTCTGAGTCTATGATAAAATGTGTTCTCCTAAAATCATTCAAGAGTGCATATTCAAGACTGCATATTCATTATTATCCACTATCTATAGGAGTAAAATGTTCAAATGGGAAGAGGAACAAGGGAGGAGGAAAGGAAGGAAGAGAAAAGAAAGAAAATAAAGGGGAAAAATGGAAACAAAGCTTCTGTAAATAAGGAGAAGTGGAGGGGAAAAAGGGAGGGAAGATTTAGGGAAAATAGAAGACTCAAGATGTGTTATGTACAGATACAAATTCCCTATGATGAATGTTCTCATTATACATACCTGAAATGTACCAATAAAGTTAATTTTTAAAAAGAGTGCGGCTGAGTGTAGTTAATTTTTAAGAAGAGTGCAGCTGTAATCTGAACACCTGAGGAGGCTGAAGCAGGAGGATCGTCATGAGTTTGAAGCCAGCCTGGGTCATCCAGTGAGCTCAAGGTCGGCCAGGACTGTATCATGAGACCCTGTCTCAAAACAAACAAACAAACAAAGTACATATTCATAGCTTGTTTAAAACTGTGGGGGTGCTGCTATTTGAAGGCCCCCATCCATAGATCCCCTGACTCCTGGGCCCAAGGACATTATGTTGAACCCCTAGATGGAAATACCCAGATGTTCTGTTGAATTGCGTTAAAAGACATAGACCAAGGGGTTATTCTTTTCTTTACCCTGAAAGCAGTCATACATTAGACAGACTATTCTGCAAGTCCCTTGGCCTTTCACTCCCCTGTCCTGCCCTGCCTGCTCTTCCCTTCCCTTCCTTTTTCTTCCCTTCCTTTCTTTCCCCTCTCTTTCTCTTCCCTCCTTTCTTTCCCCTCTCATTTTATTACTTTGTGGTGCCGGAGATTGAATACAGGCCTCTGCACATGCTACACACACACTTCACCACTGGGCTGTACCCCAACCCTCCCATTCATTCTCTAATAGCTTCACTGAGACATCAGTCACCCTCCATGCCATTCATCGACAGTGTACATTGGTTCCCTCCCCACAACCAATGTTAGAAAACTTTCTCACCCTAGAGCTTCATACAGCCATTCTTACCTTCTTTCAGCTTGTACTCTGGCTGCTCCAGGTAATCACCAATCTACTTTTTGTCCATATGGATTTGCCTATTCCAAATGTAACCTCCCCTGGAATTTGTCCATTGTGTTAACCCATCTGTAGGATTGTTGTGCCACATGAAATACCTGTATACCAGTAAAAGTACTCACTCAAATCAAACAATTTGGTGTGAGTAAAGCATTCTGGTTCTTTCCCCCCTACTAAATTGTGGGATTTATTCTTTTTAAAAAAAAATAGCATAAGCACAAATGAAGAAGTGTATTGCATTGTGACATTTTGGTGTATTTGCACTGCTATTGCTTTGTCCTTCAAATACACTCAATCTTTCCTTCTCAAGGCGTACCATCATGATGTTTTCTCTGCCTCGGATGAGTGAGAAAAGAAGATTCTGGATTAGATTTAACAGGTTAAGGTCATCTTTCTTTTTGAAAATGTTATATTACTTGGCATACATTTCAGAGTATTCCTTGGGATACTATAAATCTCATCCAAGATCATTTCAGCAGGGCCCAATGCCAGGATAAGAAATTTTAAAGATTGATCAGTGATGATTTTCTCTTCCAGAGAGTCTTCATTCTGAAATTGAGCTTCTACACATTATTTTTTAATTTTTTAAGTTTTTTGGTGCTTCAACCTCTGAATCATATTCTCCTTTCAGATGAGAAGTGAAAGAACATAGCTGGTTCTTGCATTACCCTCAAAACTTTTTAGATTAGGCAAAACTGCACAGAAAAAAATGTGAAGCAAAATAGCTTCCTTACGAATGTGTAGTTTCCTATAAAGGAGCTACTTCAGATACATATGCCCAATTGGCTAGGTGATATCTTTACCTTAATCATAATTAAAATATCATTATTAAAATTTATAGGCTCCACACTGCTCAGAGCTTCCAGACAGAGATAAATTTTTGTCAAAATCTCTGTGAACATAGATTTTTAAATAGACCAAGGAGTTCAGTGTCATTTTTCTGCGGTCTTAATCTAAAAGATAAGGAAATGTTTGGAAATGATTCCTCCTGTGTGCACCAAATATATGGTGTGTTGAGGACCCTGGAGTCCATCCAGTCCTACCTGCTGCCTTACACTGGAATAGTGTCACATTTTTGTAATGCTCCCAAGGAAACTTCATCTTAGAAACATTTCCCCCACTATTTTATCTGCATTTGCTCAAGGAGCTGAAATCGTCATGTGTTGAGCTGCGTGCCATATGTGAGGTCTCTAACCAGCACACAGAAGACTGTATAGCATCGTTATTCAGTGCCTCCTGTCATCTGCAAGCCTGTGGAATTCAGGTGCCCACAGGAAGGAGTGGAGAGGTTTTCCAGCCTGACCATATCAGCGGCTCACCACAAGACCCTTCTGTTTTGGCTGAAGTCCTTCTGTGGGACTCAGGCTGTTCTTTATGACCACATGTGAGTTTAACGTGTCTGGTTTACGTTCTGTCAATGAAGTGTTTCTCTATTTGCAGGCTCCTTTCCAGTGGTTATATCCAACGGCCTGACTGCTTTGTATTGAAGCTTGTTTTTTAAGAGGAAGTAGGATGGGTGGATATCAGGGACTATAAAACAGCTCTAGACATTTAAATTCAGGGAGTAGTGGACTTAATGATATGAAAAAGAGTACCAGGCACTGATAATGCGGCAGGGAAAGCCAAGCACATAGGATGATGGGTGTCAGAATGTGGGAGGTGAGGAAATAACAGTGTGGTTGTAGAGTGGGCAGTAGCACCAAGAGAAAATGTGGCGGAACAGCAGAAGTTTGAATGACTATTCGTCCCTTATATTTGTGAAGTGTGGGCTGCTGTAAGCTATAGTACCAAGGCAAATGGCTCAGTGGAGAGGAGAACGGTTTTAAAAACGTGTCTTAAATCCCAGCCCGCTGGAACTATGAAAGCAGCCTCAGTGAGCAGGATGGACTTGCACGCCTCCAGTCACAGAGGTGTAGGAAAAGGTGTGGCCTCGGTTACTGGAAACTGATATTTGCATTGGACGGCATTATTATTTGAATTGGATGGTGAAGGAGAAGGTGCATCTTAACTTTATCAAACATCGTACACATGTAATTCTTAATTCCTCCACTCAAGGCCGTTTTGTTGGTGGGCACAGGAGGACTGTTCGTATTTTTAAAATTGGTTTTGAAAAAAATTATCTTAAAGCTCTTTAACTACTATAAGAATATTCTCAAGATCCTTAAGAGTCCTCAATATAATTCCTGTGCATCGTCAAAGATTGCTACCTGCTCTATTCTGTTTTTAATTATGTTCAAAAAGTGTCTTGGGTCCAGAGCCAGTAGGAAGCAAGCTTCGCTACTCTTCCTTCCTGTGTGCGGCAACCAGAGAAAGCCGTTGAATAAAATATTTCTCCCCCGGGGTCCAGCAGGCTGGCGTGAGCCTATTTAAGACACCAAGTAGCTTACATTTCAGGATGATACTGGCAGGGGGTGCAAAAATCTTTCCTTCAGATGACTTGTTTGATGTTTTCTGAAAAGGACTCAGTTAAAGGTAAATGAAAGTCTCCTCAGAATACATGAGCTCAGCTTTCATGGCTGGCTTTCCTAGGCTCTGCCTCCCTTCTCTTTTCATAACGAGTGTGAATAGCTCAGCGCTGGCCCTCATGCGGCCTGGCCATCTCCGTCTCCGGCAGAAGCAGGCGCTGGGCTCGCTCCCTAGCAGCGCACGGGCTCCCCTCTCCCAGCCGCCTCGGGTGCACTCGAGGTTTGAGCGTAGGGTGGAAACGGAGGCGTTTCCGTTCTATTTCGGGTTCTCCTACTGACTGGCTGCTCAGCTGTTCATGAGTCACCCTAACCTCAAAATCTGTCATTAAAACAGAAATAATGATACCTATTTTCTGTGCCTCGCATGAATTGCACGAACACATTATTCATATTTCTGAAATCCATGTGAGAATTAGTCAAGGTTAGATGGAAGGAAAAGTACAATGTAAGTGTTCCTAAGCTGTGATAGCTGTTTTTTTTTTTTTTTATCATTTAAGGTTTTGAGAATTCTCTGCTGAGAGTGAGAAGAGATTTTTAAATGAGGATTAAATTTGGCTGTATCTTTGACAAACTGGATGGAGAATATAGATGGTTTTAGAAAATACACAGCATTATAACATATTTGTTAGAGCATTCACTTATCATTTTATTGAGCATCCTGGTACTGACAGAGCCACACACTAGCAGTAAGAAAAAAAACCCCAATGATTCTAGGTAAGCGCACACCCAAGTCTGCTACTGTCAGAGATTTACGCTATGATGTCATCTATGTTCCTGATTCTCACAACAGGGGCTAGGAGCTCAGAAAGAATTCTGCAGCTCATTTTACTTAGTTGCTCTTCAAAACTTTCTGAGTGCAATGATTTTTTAAAATTTTTTATTCATTTCTATTTAAAAGTAAAAGACATTAAAAGGACATGAGTTTGCCTCTGGATATCGTTTTGACCATATTCTATATGTTGGTTTACTATCTAGTGTTGTATTATGTTATAAATTCTCCATAATGATACCTTTCATTAGATGACCATGTAAACATTTCTAAGTGATATCAAGCTGATGCTTTACATTTTGTCCTCAGCACCCAGCTGGCTTACATAAGCAGATTTATTTGTGTAGCAATTTCTTTTGTCTTTATTGTAGATTGCAAGTTTCCCATATGCATTGTTGTATACTCGACCTCTGGGCTAGGACAATGTTTTACATGATGGATTAATTCTTCCTAGTCTTCACACACAAGGCTTCTAGCATGTTAAGCAGTCTTTGCGACACAGGCCCCTACAAATAGACTTCTGCCAAGCCGAAGTCTTTAGGACACTGCCCTACAAACAGCAAAAATGAGTATATTTAATTTAAAAATAAAATGGAACCAAATGCCTGGCCTTTATTTGCCCATCCAAGGCCTAAGAATGGATACTCTTATGAATTGACATCTTCTCTTTGGGATGGCTATGATATTATCGGTATTCCTTGGACTTGAGCTCAGTTATATGATTTTCCTATTTGCTCCTGGGAGACACCGTAGAGTAGCATTGAGTTTCTGTGCAGCAGTATTCAAACATCATGACGAAAGCCTGAATTTTCAGTCTAGGAGTTGGATACACATTATCACAGTGTGCTGCTTTCCTAAGCAGGGACTACCTCATCACTGGTCCCTGTCTAGCTCTCAACCTTGTTATCTGAGGCAAAAAGAATCTTCTTTCTTCAAGCTTTTGCTTTAGTCATCAAAAATCCAAGACAGAAATGGGATCTTAATTATTATTGGCCAAATCACTGTTTTAGGTCATTCAGGAAAAACATGATTAACTTTTTTTTCTTCCCATTTCTATGTTCCTAGCATATAAAATGCTCCTTGCTAAAAGTATCTGCATAGCTTCATAACCTATCATTTCTCAACTCTCCATTTAAATTTTATCCATAAGCTCCGACAAATTAGAGATATTGGGAGCAATTCTTTTGTACTGAGAGAAAAGGAAGGAGCTCTATGTTAACAGCTCAGATCCATCAGCATCAAAATAACCTTTCTCTTGTTCTGACCTAGCAGCTAGGTTTCCTCATGACCACGTGCCCATATGCGCCAACAGGAGCTGAATACTGAGCATTGTTTAGTCATCCCTGGATACACCAGTGCATGTGTGCTTTCCTGGACGGCCTACTACATGGACTGTAATGCAACCATTTAAATGATGTACTTCCCCAATTTTGGCTTTTGTGATTAAGTTAAAACAGCAAACAAAAAAGTTATTACCACATACTATGCCATGAATCCAATTTTTTATATTGCCTTCTGGGCTTCATACTCTGGTAAACAAGTTGCCATGCTGGAGAAATCACCTGGAAAGGAGTGGAGGGTAACCCTGTCAGTAACCAACATGGAACTGGGGGCTATAGTCCAACAACCTTTGCAAAGATGAGTGCTACCCTAAACTGCTGACTGAGCAGTTTAGTACATCTTTCCTCAGACCTTCATATGAGACCTGCAGAAGAACATGAACCAGAGTATCCAAGTAAGTGGTGCTCAGATTCCGCACTCCCACCAACGTTCTCTGCTGCCCTAAAAGATGGAATAATTTGAAAGACAGAGTACTTCTTCTGGAATTAGAAACCTGTCATAAATATCTTCGGTGCAGCCTGGACTTCCCTTAAGGTTTGCTCCCAGGGAAGGAAAATAATACCTTATTACTGTGCATCTTCTTAGGTACCCCGTAAAGTATAATATAATGAAAGAGTTCTGTGTTCACTTTCTCACTGTTACCACACAATACCTAAATATCCATAATGTAAAGGAGAAGATGTTGAATTTGATTCACGGTCTAAGAGGATTCGGTCCGTGGGTAGCTGGCTTCACAGCAGAAATATCATGACAGAGGGCATGGTGTAGCAAAGCTGCAGAGTATGTGATCAATGGGGAGCAGAATAGGTGAACAGTGCCAGAGAGGGGGGAAGACTACAGACAGTACCTAAGGTCACACCACTATGACCCAACCAGACACAGGCAGAAATATGTCCTGTTAACTCTGTGGGTGGTTTCCAAGTTAATTAAATTGAGACAATCAAGTTTGTCACAAGTTCTAGTGTTGACCATGTGTTATTATCTGGGGAGACCATGCAGAGGAGAGATTAGTTTCCAACTTCTGCCTCTGGAGATTCTCCCTCTGGGATTTACTGGAGGCTGAACTTCCTGTGAGGCTGGGCTTCAGGATCTGCGGACTACGGTGAGATGCAAAGAACTGTTCACTTTTAACCATGAAGGAGAGAAGCAAAGTTAAACAAAGGAGTAAGAAATTACATTTAGATAAGAAAATATGGCTTTGTTTGTTGTGATTTTCCAAAACTAAGCATTTTGGGATTTTAAAACTTTATAGGTCTGTATGTGTGCAACTGAGTCAGGTAGGAGGATCAGAGAAGTTGTTGAGTAGATCCAAACAAAGGAAAGGAGGGGGCTCCTGTCCTCTTGTAAGTTAATTCTCCTCCTTTTTCGTCTCCTGCTGGCTCTATACTGTGTAAGTTTCACCATCTATCCAAACATTGAGCCTTTCTGCTGTGGAACCACGTCCACTTCCTAGTGGAAAATCCAGTCACATTCATACTGTCACTTGATCACAGTTCTTGAAGCACCACCAGATGGGCCTTCCAACAGCAGAGAAACAACTAAGGTAGCTTTTTATAAAGTCATGAGTTGAGTTCTAAAGACACAGTTTGTTCTGATTAGTAAGACAGATGGGAAGTGCACACTTAGGGGGTCTGCCTGAGTCACCACCATTTCAAATGTTTCCTTTTAGAAGTTGTCACTATGGGAAAAATGCATCACCATCCAAGTGTATGTGAAGAACAGATAGTCAGAGATTAATTATCAGGCACTCTCAGAGTCCAGTCATGGATTAAAACTGAAAGTCACAGAAAGTCACAGATAC
Organism: Dolichotis patagonum; assembly: GCA_004027295.1. Classification (NCBI taxonomy): domain Eukaryota; kingdom Metazoa; phylum Chordata; class Mammalia; order Rodentia; family Caviidae; genus Dolichotis; species Dolichotis patagonum. The sequence goes on from PVJX010018223.1 coordinate 10,779, forward strand.
AATCTCATCATTACATACATTTACTTATAAATAAGTGCTGTTATTTTTCACCATGGGTTCTGCATTAGTCAGCACAAGCTTCTATAACAAAATATAGATTGGGAAGCTTGAAGAAGAAAAATTTATTTTCCTCACAATTTTGGATACTGGGTTTGGAGTTAGGTTCTTGAGAGGATTTGCAAATGACTGCTTATTATTATTCACATGGAAGAGTCAGAAATAGAGATGATAGAGATAGAAATAGAGACAGAGACAGAGGGAGAAGGAAAAGGAGAGGGAAAGAGAGAAAGACAGAAAGAAAAACAGAGAGAGAGAAGAGGAGAAGAGAGAAAGAGGGGGTGAGGGTGCTTCCTCGTGCCTGTTCTACAAAGGCACTAATCCTATCATAAAGGCCTCAATGTAATGATCTCAATAAGCTTCATTGCCTCTTGCAGGTTCCATCTCCAAATATGATTCACTTAGTTTCAGGTCTTCAAAGAGGTTCAGGGCTTTTGAAGGACACAACATTCAGCCCACAGCAAGATCATTTTCCATAAGTATTTTTTTCACACCAAATTTTAACTACATGTTTTTTAGAGAGCCCAGTTTAAGCAACTCTTTACATGGTATCTTCTAGGTATCACAGAATGTTCAGTGCCAATCAATGAATGTTTCTTCCGATTATGATTATATTCAGCCTTTCAGCTTACAGGAACATGAAAGCAAAATTATGTAGGTTATATCGGCAATGTCCCTTTTAAAATACTTTCTATGTTAAATAGTTACTGATAATATATGTTACAGAACAGGCATGGAAAAGGGATTCAAATGGTTTTAAGTGTCATAAAATGTATTTTGCACACAGTAAGATCAAAATGTTAAGTTCCACTCACAAATTCCAGTAACCGTGTATGTGAAAACTTATGCTGAGTGGCCTTAAATAAGGTCATTATACCCTGATGCTTTCACAGCCTTCTCCTTTTCTCTGTAACAAGTGCTTACTATTTTGGGAAGAATGCCTGCCTTTTCTTTGCAGCTTTCCAGAGCTTTAGGGAAGCAGCGTTTTTAATCACACTCTTCTTTTCTTGCTTGCACTTCTGACTTCTCTAAGTTGGCAACAGAATTTTAAGTTCATTTTGGAGATAGCATCACTCTTTAACCTTGGACAAATTAAAAGTCTCTACCAGGGCATTTCTGGGCATTTTATTGCTTCATTCCTTTATTCTCATGTCAAGTACAAGTGGACCTGAGCCAGAAATCAAAATTAGAGCAGAACCCTTATTCTATTTCTCGATCAGCTAAACCAATTAATACAATTTAATTAAAACTTGTTTTCTTTCTTTTCTGCAGAAGGGGCTCAGAGTGCAGCTGTTGCGATCAGGTTTTCAGTGTGTGGCTGCAGCTTTATGTAACTCTTACAAGGACACTTTCAGAGTGAAAAAAAGGTGATACTACTGACTTCACCTTAAATACCCTGGTATATTGCTTCTTGAAAATGAATATTTTTTAAATCTTGTAATGGGGAAACTTGATGTCGTCGTGTTCAGTAGTATCTGTGCCTACAATAAATTATTTGGCAACTCAACCAATTCATCTGCAAATGCAAAGTGATCCTGTTACAATGAGAAATGTCCTCTAATTATATAATAGGATGTGTTTTTAACCTTCGGTTGGAATAAAAATTCATGACAGCAGTGACACCATGACAGCAGTGACACCCATCATTCTTCTGTTATACTTATCCTTCAACATTTCTGTAAGTTCTACAGGTAAGATGGGGAATGCTTTAAATTACACACCTACATAATGGCAGTGACAAAATAATTCATTTACTTAGAAGGAAAACCCAGCCAGAACTTTCTTCTTCATCTGATACCCCCAACCTACCTTGGTTATATCAAGACCTTTCTTATGATTTTGCTGAGTTGTTTTTAAATATAAAATGGTCCCTGAAGCTTCATGTGTGAGGAAGGGGATTGCACCATGGAACTGCTTCTTGCCAATGGCTTCATACATTGGAGGCTGTGGTACCTGAATGTGCTACTGGGAAGCGGGGCCGGGTTGGAAGTGAGTCACTAGGGACATGACCTAGAGGAGTGCATTCTTGTCTCCAGCTTCTCTTTTCTCTTTCTGCTTCTTTGCTGCCATGGGTTGGGTACCTTCCCCTGAGCCATGCTCTTCTGCCAACCTGTCTCTGCCCTGAGTCAGTCAACTATGGACTAAAACTGTGAGCCAAAATAAACCCCTCCTTCTTTAAGTTAAGGATGTTGAATGTTGAGCCCCAGTGACTGAAAAGTAACTAAAATGCCATCCATTTTCCGGGCAAGGCAGAGGAAAGGAAAAAGAACTGACAAAAGTCTTATGTCAGAAAGTTCTGTATTAGTTTTGAAAGTTTTATAAGATGCCCTATCTGATGATTCCTATATAACTATATACTGCTTCCGGTAAGTACAGGGATTCTAGGAATGAAAATAGATTTTCTTGATACTACAATTCACCCAAATAAAGAAGATGAAAGTAAAGAACATGAAAAATATATTCAATATGTAATTAGTTGTATCTACCAACTATACCTTAACCTACCCAAATCCATATACACACTTATTTTAGTGTTTGACCCCCAAATATGGTAAAGTGCATGGAAACATTTTTATATGTTATGATGATTGAAGGGGTGCTACTCTCTTTTAGTGTATAATGGCTAGTGATATTAATATTTCTGTAACATGTAAAATATCCCTAAGTAGCAATGAATTAATTTATCTTAGGATCTCAATACTGGTTCCTGTTGAGAAACTGGGTCAAATATACAAATATCACTTATCTTCTGAAAGGAGATTATATCTTGACTTCACAACCATTCCTTTTCCGGGTCAAATCAGGAACATTGTAACATTTATTACATGTAATGTCTCATTATCTAGTAATCTAGTTATCTATACTTATAAAATGTCAAATATACAATGTTAGACTAGGGACAGTATTAGTAGTAATAACAAACCTTATTTGGAAAACAATTAAGTCAAGAGTTACAGCATCTTCAGATATTGTTGACTAGCCTGTTACCTAGTTAGTGTACCTTGGATATCTTTCTGTTCTACAGATCATGCACAGTACATGGTAGTTAAGCATTGGGGTAGGAAGACATCACTTACAAGGGTTGCTTGTGCTCTTGGTGCCATATAAATTCCAAAGATTGATTTGTGGGTTGGATAGTTACAGAAAGATGTTGCCCTGTCCTGGAGTCTCTTGTTTGTTTTAACAGTAAAGGCACCTCACAATTAAGTAGGATTCTAGGGTATTCACTTCAGCCAATTCTCTGAATAACAATATAAGGATTATGTATGGATGTAACCTCATATGTTAAAGTCTTTTATGTGCAGTACTAAATTCTATGTACTGACCATTTTCCTAATCTGTTCTTGGTCAGTGTCTTAAGGTAATTAGAAACAAACTTGTGCTGAGAAGTAAGAATTTAATGTGACTCCCTTCCCATGATTGCTCTCTGTATCTTCCAGGGAACTTTTATAGAACTGGGGGAACAAAAACCCAAGTACCAGTCCAAAACTATCTCTTCTAAGCTGTCTTCTGCTTAGAATTGGAAGGACCAAATTTGTTTAGTTTCCCAAGAGGCAAACTATAAGAATTTCACTCAACTTGACTTCGAGATCATATAGAGGAAGTGTATTTCTCAACCAACTTACTTCTCAACAGTTCTGGGTTAGCAGATGTCTAATTGTAGTCTCAAATCCATTTGTCTTTTGTGTGATGTGGTACAAGGAGCAAAAAGACAAATTTCATTTTTAATTGTTTTCATAATTATTCTCTAATATATCAGCCTTGATTTGCACATGTTTGGTCCAGGTATGGTCCATTCCTGATGTGGAGACAGGTAAGCCAAATGTTTTATTACTGAAAATGGTGGGTTATCAGCACTATGTAATTGAATCACACTAAAATAGCTTAACCAAATTGGGGTTTATTTTCATCACAAAAGGTGGACATGTGATCTCTGTGACATCAGCAGTTACTTGATTTTTTCTTCTTTTTCTCTTGCTCCATCAAAATTAATATGTTTGTTTTAAATCTATTTTCTCTGGTTGGTTATGAAATGGCTATTTCTACCTCTGTCTTCATTGCTTACTCTATAATCTAGAGAATGCTGTTAATCTTTATAGATTTGACTCTATTAACTAGAAAAGGAGAATACTAATCTATGAACTGATATCATTTTTGGGTTTTCTTGACAATTCCAGCCTGTCGTATAATCTGCTCTTTAAGATTTGAATAGGACTGGCTTGACTTTCTTTAAAGCAGTGATGGAAAATATGGTCTGCCTTTCAATTTGCCTAATATATTCATCAATTCTTGGATGCCTTACATTTCTTCTAGACCTTACAGATCTAGATCCTCTAAATTCTAAATCTTCAAACTGTGTCTGAAGATTTTATAATACTGGTTGGCTATCTAATAAAACCTTTCATTTTAATGTTCAATATTTCCATTTCTTAATAGTCTTCAAGTATTTCCTTTCCATACTTTTCCCATTAATTTTTACAAAAACCCCAACTTGCAGTATATTACGTATTTTTATTTCTCTGTCACCTTCATGTCCTAATTTTAAATACTCTTGCCCAAATTATTTCTGATCTATTTTTAGACAAGAAAATTGGCTCTTCATTTATCCTACTTCAAACCATCCTGATCATGTCTAAGACTTTCATCTTGCCATAATTAAGGAGATTATAATTAAACATTAAATTGAAAAACAATGAAATGATTAAAAATTAAATTAAAAAACCAAGAATATTTCTGGCCTGAAATTCTAATTTTAAGCTTTTAAATATTCTTTATTCCCTTTTGTCAATCCCCTGGTATAAACACATAGATAGTCGTAAGGATTACCTGACAGATGTGAATGTGATGGGGTATCATGTGTATTTATTTAGTAAATGCTTATCTTACCTTGCAAATTAGACATATTAACATTTCCAGTAGTTCTGAAATAATTAAACATTATCTAAATAGTACAGTGAAATTTTAAGTAATTGCCATGAAATGTAATTAATTACTATGAAATTGATGGCTGGAAAACAATTATTTATTTAATCTCTAGAATTGAAAAAAGCTTTTTAAAATATATTATTCTATTCTCTGCTTTTGCAAACAGAACAATCTAAAGTTAAGTCTATAAATGTTGGCTTGAATTTTATAGTATATTTTTTAAAAGCTTTTAAAAATATAGTATTTTAGTCTCTGCTTTTGCAAGCAGAACAATCCAGTCTATAAATGTTAGCTTGAATTTTGTGGTATATTTTTAATATGAACATCACTCTTCATTGTCCATCTATCTGGATATATGTGAATCAGGTGCATCCCCAAAAATACACATGCTAACTTCAGTTAAGTGAAATTTACTTGTCACAAACTTTGATAGAATCTGTTCCTTGCTTTCAGTGGCCTTACTTCAACTTGCAATTATACATTCACCAATGGGATTGAGTAACGTCTTCTTCTCCCACTGGACTAGTTTTAAATCTCACGGGAAAAGGGCCTTTTTATATTTTTTCCTAGCACCTAAAAGAGTGCTTTAATCCTGAAAACATAGTGCTATCCTACTATTCACACTGTGCAACAGTGGAAACAATTTTGGTCTTGTACCTCACAGCTCTATTATTCAATAGTCTCGTTGCTATTTAATATACTCCCAATTTCAATAAAAATTCAAATGTCTTATAATTTGTTGTGTGATAAGTTTTCAAACTACTTGTCCCAACACTTTTTGTGTGTGTATGTGTGCTGGGGATTGAACTCAAGACCTTGAACTTGCCAGGCAGGTGCTTATGCCACTGAGCTAAATCCCTGCCCCTTCCCTAGTATTTTTTAAAAATGAAATTCCCAGGGTATTCAGTGATCCTGAAAAGTCCTTGAACATCTGCCTGTAATGCCACTATCTCCCTAAAATGAGTTTTCTCTAAATATTTACTCTTCTAGCCAGACAGGTAAAAAAAAAAAAAAAAAAAAAAAAAAAAAAAAAAAAACCCACTTCTTTCTCTTGTATAAAATTATTCAACCTACCTTTAGGCTAATGTGAAGGTTTGCTTTTCTGTTTCCTCTGCACATACCTCTACTAGAATACTTATCATATGCTTTCAGGGCCAGATTCCTGTTACCTTAAACTTTATTTCCTTGGTTCATGAAACAGTGACTATTATATTTTATGCTTTTAATAAATCTTTCTTGAATTAATAAGCTATGAATAAATAAGTGAATGGTGAAGATAGAATGTGCTATGTTATTTTAGTTATTTGATTTCGGTTTAAATATATGTATGAGCACACATTTACACACATTCAACACATTTTGCTCTTTTCCTGAATGCAAAACATGTGATTAGTATTAAACAGAGGAAAAATCTGTTCCTTTATTGCTAAAATATTTATTTTCTCATTAAATTTCTTTTTTTAGCTAATATTTTCAAATCTTTTGAGTTTAGCATGACTTTTGAAGATTCTACCAGATTGTCTGGTTTTAATTTAGACAGAAGGAGAATCTAGCAATATCCAACAAATACTAAAGAAACATTTGGTTTCAGGGTAGGGAAAGGAATTAAAAAATGTATTCCTGGGATACTATCTTTTTTCAACTAAGTATTCCTTAGTGTTACACAATTAACATGTTCCATAATACCATTTGTAAAGAAAACTTCTTTACATTAACTCATACATCTCTATTGAGTTAACTTCCTTCATCTTTCCTAATTATTTACTAGATTATTCAAGCAATAGGTGGTCAAAATTATAAAAAAAAATTAAACATAACAGAAGTAGATAGATGACCATAACTATTTCCCCAAACACTTGTCCCTACAGACAAGTTGAGTGCCTGTAATTTTCCAAATACAGTGGACCCTCAAGTTACAACCAGCATCACACGCAATCACCTCAGGTTATGACCAGAATTTTAGGGTTAATTTCTGACCAAAGACTTGAGTTATGACCCAAATGCTGTCTACTTGTGTGATTGTTAACAAAGACTTCTGATGACCGAAAAGCATACAGAAGCCAACATAAGCGTCTCTGAACCGAGATGTGGGTGTTTGTGGCTGTGCTTTTAGTCAGTGTTGTATATAATTGCTATGATTACTGCTACTAAAATGGTCCCAAAAAAGCTAGAAAAGAAACTAAAGAAGGAAGTGAAGGTAAAGAAAGCAATCGCATGGAAAAGAAGGAAATTGTGGAGAAATAATTGTATTATTTGTGCTACCAATCCTGCTAATATGTACAGCATGTTGAAATCCACTGTCTCATCAATCTTACAGAGAAAAGATTTGAATAAGGAAGCTAGTGGTACTAAAGGTGTTATTCAAATTAGTAAATCATGATCAACATTGTTAGGTAAGATAAAAGGGCTATCATTGATGTGGATAAAAGAAAGGCAGATGGCAGGTTATAGCCTGAGTCCATAATTTGTGAAAAAGCTAGGGCTGAAGGAGGGGGAAAGGAAAAAGATATAAATTTATATGTATGTACATAGATAGCTAAGATGACTATACTACTAAATCTATTAGTTCATGGAAAAGAACTACTCATATGCTTTGATTAATTTTGCATGTCCATATCTGGTAATCTAAGCAACTCTTTTGAAGATAACAATATGCAATGTAACAACCACTGTTAAATTCCTATCACCTTGGTTTGAAAACTTATATTGTTATTGTTTTGGGTTTTTTGTTGTTGTAGTTGTTGTTTATCTCTTTTTTGTTTTTGTTTTCTGAGGTTTTTTTCTCTTTAAATAAAAAAATGACATTAAACAAACAAAAAAGAAAAAGTCGTATAAATGCAGATCTTGTAAAGGATAATCCATCAATGAGGGATAATGATGATACATTTCAGCCAGTAAGGGGCGATTTCACAATTTTAAAGCAAGAACTGTGGTTCATAGCATTGCTAAGCATGGTAAAGCAGCCAGAGCTGATAAAAGTGCTGTTGAAAATCACATAAATCACTTCAAAAGAATGACACACAGAAATGGTTTTTGCTCTCATCAAGTTCTCAACTGTGATGAAACTGACCTTTTCTAGAAGAAAATGCCTAGCAGAAGAAAATACCAGGCCACAAGCCTATGAAGGATAGCTAATTTATTGCTATGTGCCATTGTGAGTGGTGACCTCAAGATAAAGCCTTTCTTGGTTTATAACTCTGAGACCCCTAGAATTTTCAAAAAACATGAAGCCATGAAGAATAGGCTAGGGGTTGTGCGGAGATCTAATACAAAATCCAGGGTAACAAGAGTACTATACTTTTTCTTAAGTGGATCAAGGAAACTTTCTGTCCTACTGTTAAGAAATGTCTAGAGGACAAGGTTTACCACTGAGGGCTCTTCACATTATGGGCAATGTTCCTGCTCACCCACAAGATTTTGTAGAAGAATTAGCTGGAGAATTCCCATGACTCTCAGTCGAGTTCCTTTCACAGAACGCAACTCCTCTATGCAGCCTATTGGACCAGCAGGTTATAGCTAACTTTAAAAAGCATTATACCAAGGAACTGTTCCTGAAGTGTTTCCAGATGGTCTCAGGTACAGATTTAACCCTCAAAGTGTTCTAGAAGGAACATTACAACGTCTTTCCCTGTGTGGGGTTAATTGAGAAATTCTGGGCCAATGTCTCTAAGGACACTGAAATCTGCCTGGAAGAAAGTGTAGCTTAAAATTATACAAGTGAGAGATTTTGAATGCTGTGTAGAGGGGACCTGAGCCTTCAGTGACACTGTGGTTGATGACATTGTCACTGTAGCAGAGTCCGTAGACTTGCAGGTACACAGTGGTGATGTTGAGGAATGGTGGAGGAGCATTCAGAGGAATCATCTACAGAGGAATTCAGCCGCTTCTGGCTGAGCCACAGGGAATGACAACTGAGAAGCTTTCTGAAGAAGAGGGCCTATCAACAATCAATGCAACACATTACTTCTGAAATAGAGGAAATCCTAAAAATATGGACATAACTAAAACGTGTAGAGAAGACCCACTCAGAGAAAAAGCCAATCATTGCATTCACTTGCTTAATGACAATGTCACGCCATATTACAGAACATTGTTAAAGAAAAGACAGAAACATATAGCTTTAAACCAGTTTTTAGTTCTGAAATGTTGGGACCTCATGGGGCCAGAAGCAGGCCTTACTGGGCTACAGACTCTCCTGAAGAAAGAAAGGACACTGGAGAACCAGATTCCTGATGTTTTTATGGAAAGGGACTCTGCTTCCAACCATAAGCACCTTCAATTTCATCTTCCCTTTCTGATGTGCTCACTTTGGCAGCACATATACTAAAATCTTCCCTTTCTGAAAGCCAAAGATGTCAACTTGAATGCTGTGTACAGTACAAAATTGTTATTTCTGGTAAACAAGGCACATTTTATAACTAGGTGAACTAGGAAATTATTGGTGTTTCTGGTAAATTATGCACATTATACAATCTTTTTTATTATAAAAATGTTAGTTAACGGGTGCTTTGAGAGGCTCAGAGCACATGGTGGGTATTTGCACCATTTCTTATAAGAAAGATAGTCTTGACTTAAACTAACTTGAGTTACAACCAGCCCTCATGAACGAATTGAGTTTGTAAGTCAAGGGTTCACTGTATGAACTTGAGAATAAAATCATCCCAATTTCACTTCCCATTAATCTGGCTCCAAAATGTTACTGCCATATGTGAAGAAGGTAAATATTATGAACTTTAAACGAGATACTAGAATGGGAAAGGACAGTCAACAGGGATTCAGATATATTTTTGCAAATTCTGCAAACCCTGCAGGCACAGTGTTATGAGTTATATCACTCCAAGTACAACTGAGTGATTGCCAGCAGTCCTGCTTCAGGAACACATCTGCTCACCATTCTAGCTCATGAAGAGTAATACCTTCATGACATCCTAGTAGGTCACATGCCTGCTCCCCATTAAATGTATCACTACCCAAGAAACCTTGAAATGCCTGGCAATGGCTTGCCAAGGTGTCTTCCAGGTTGAATGAGGCCTGAACTTAAGCCCCACTAGCAGCATTGGAAATTGTACCATAGTAACCCATTATCATTAGAGTGAAGTCTAAATCATTAAGTAAAATCAATAAGAAATTGACATGTTTTGATCGTCCTGCAATCACTATGTATGACAGTTTAAACAAAGGAGGACAACTAACTTGTAGTTTTATGTCTTGTAAAGTATCCCTTACCTGATCTTAACCTATGATAAAAATTTTACTTTTTTTTAATTTCTAAATTTACTACTCTAGCTAAAATCAATGCTTGGCATTCTACTTTTATTGCATTTATTGTATTATAGAAACAAGAAAGAACAAAAGGTAGAAACCACGTCAAACTAACGTGCAGAAGCAATCAGGAAAATACAAAGTTTACAAATGCATTGACGCTCAAGGTAGCAAAAGCTTTGTTACACACAGTAAAGTTAAACTTCGGGGGACGTTAATACTACTTCAACAGTTATACCAACAACATTAAAAATACTTTTGCCAGGGAAGGTATCAACATTTTAATCTACCTTACACTGATAAAAAAAAAAAAAAAAAGGAAAACACACAGCAGGGAGGAGGCAGAGGCAGGTTTTCATGGAGCCACAGCCAGTAGAGACAAAAACGTCCTTTGTTTGGAGAATATTGCACCTGCATTAAATTTACTGCTGACATCTCTTCGTAGAAATTTGATTTTTCTCTCGTTGCCCCACTTTGTATTGTTTTCAACGCTGAGGAATGTGAGGCATGCCACTCTTCCTCCTTTCCCCCCCTGCAACGGTTCTGTCTTCAGCGTGAAAGAGCGCGGGGCTTCCCTCACCTCCCTGGCCGTCAGCATGTCATGCCGGCGACGCACCTGCGCTGGTAACACTACACTGCACCCCGCAGAGCCTCATACTTCTGTGACACACTCGAGAGATCAATTTCCTGTGGCTTTGGCTCTCAGACGTTGGCCCTGTTCTGACAAGGGAAGTCTCTTTTAGATAATCCTAATGTTGGAAGGAGAGCGCATAGACTCTCACCCAGAAGAGGAGCTGCACTATCAGAGCTGTGAAGGAAGGAATCAGTGTCGGCCCCACGATGGTGGCGATACTTTTTGAGGCAAAGGACATCCACGATGTCAGTCCCCACACAGTGAGTGGACTGTGGTTGTTTATGTTTTCTGGACATTCCGTGAAGTTATAGAAGGAGAAAATGTGTTTGGTGGATAGCACGTGACATGATTACTTTTTCAGAAATCGTTTTGCCTACGAAAGTGTTACATACATTGTTGTATGTACTGTAGATTAGTTCAACATTAGTCTTATGTTTAGGCTCTTGAATCTTTCTCTAGCAAGGCAGCTTATCCTCCTCTGTGCCTTGCACTCACTTCTGTCGCTGCACCTGCAATTCTGCTCAGTTGTTATTTCTGGCTCCTACACTGTTGCTTGCTTTTGGAAAACCTACAAACCTCTCTCTGTTGCTGCAAATGAATGAGAAGCTGATTTATTTTGAACAAGAGCACAATTAAAATAGGGGACTTTTAGATGTCTTTTCTCAGACTAAGCCTACACTTTTTTTCCCCTCCATGTAGCCTTTAATATGACACTTGGAGGTAATTTTAAGTGTCATTCACGTATTTGGCTATCATCTTCTAGTTCACAGTGGTCTGAAAAGATTGTATTTCTCCACATTCCACAACCATTTCCAAGTTGCACCTGATCTGTGAGGCTCAGATTTAGCATTGGTTTATAAATGAGTCCCTCCACTGTGAATATTGTATTTCTCCCTATTTCTCCCAAATTTTCTTGCTTATTAGTAAGTCTGGGGGGGTATAGCTCAGTGACACAGCACCTACCTGGCAAGCACAAGGTCCCGAGTTCAGTTCCTGGTACCAACCAACAAAACAAAGCAAAACAAAACAAAACAAAACAAAACAAAACAAAACAAAACAATCAGAAGTCTGGGAAGGAAACAGAATATTTATTTTTAAAAGTTTCTTTGTTTTTAGTATTTCATTGAGTCCTTATAAGTGTTACCTAAGTATGCTTCACTTTGTCTATGAGTTTATTCTTTTCAATGTTTACGTTATAGTATTTGAACCTGATCATATAGGAGTATTGAAAGTTCAAAGTTTTACCACATTTCTTCTTTTCTAGTTCCCCTATGTTTCTAGCTTAGGAAGGCCTGTATAGTCCCTAAAGGTGCCTCACCAGCTCTCTTTTACCCATAAAGATTCTGCTCTCCTCCTGGCTTTTGAGATCTTCCTTGACAGCTGCTGCTTTCCAACCAGTGCATCTCAGCTTGGACTACAGATGCTTCTCAAATCTCTGACCAGTGATGGTGAACCTTTCAGAGACTAAGTGCCCAGGCTGCAACCCCAAAACCCACTTCTTTATTGCAAAGTGCCAACATGCAATTAAACCTGAATGGTCAGCTGCTGGAGCAAGTTGGCTCATGTGTAGACAGAGAGGACTCCATGTGCCCACTGAAGCATATGTGCCATAAGGTGGCTGCCATTGCCCTAGAGGAACAGCTAGTACCTAACTATACATTAGAAATAATGTATAGTTAGGTACTAGCTATACATTAGCTACATTAGCTATACATTTAAGGATAACAAAGAATCTTCAAAGTGGTCATCAGATACTGGTTGTTCCAATAAGCCACAGGCCCTGTTTCTGCACAGCTGAATACCTCTGCACAGTTATGGCTCCATTATCTTTTGCTGGAGCTTATCCTAACTACACCTTCTCTCAAACATGCCTCCCTTGCTTCATTCTCAGTCTTCTGTTGGAGACTACCTAGCCTTCAAACCAGGAAGAAGGAAGCAACGTTTTCTTCCTTTCTACCAGATCAGAACTGCCTCTAATATCTGCGTTCCCATTAAGAACAATGGGTTGGGCTGACAATATCACCTGTTGACATAAATGGGAGAACACTTAATAAGTTCACATGATACACATTTTTCCTTCAGGAAAGTGTGATTTTGATGCTAAAAGTTACAAGGGAAGCAATGCCTGACCTGAACAGCAAAGTAAGCACCATTCAAATCCTTCTGATAAAAAACTTCCCTTGAAGATAAGGGAAGACCACAGTTTGAAACAGATACTTAGTAGGCTATATCACTAATTAAACTTCTTACACAGAGAGTACACGGAAATTTCTTCTTCATATAAAAAAATGCTCTAAATGAAATGTTCCATACATTACAGACATCAGTGTGTATGCTTATTAGACTAACAAACCAACTTGCATTAATTATTTAAAGATATGATTTATTTCTAAGAAATATCATTTATTCATGAAGCAATTATAGATTAAGCAGGAAAAGTGTGGAATCTGAATCCTTAGATCTAGAAAGAGATCAGCTGTCTGCTGTGGAACACTGCTTTGGTGACAGACAGCTGTGGGGTTAGAATAGGGAGAGACTGGAGACAGGCATGTGGCCACTGCAGCATCTGTCAAACGCAGAGCAAGGGCCTTACTACAGCAAGGTCAGGAAGGAGAAAGAAGACGGCATGAAATCAAGACATAAGATATGTATAAAAAGGTGTATGATGATTTATTCTAGTACTTTATGAACTGTAACACAAAAGAAGCAAGATAGAGAATGAAAAAGAGAGGAATAGGTGGGGGATTTGGAGCTGATAAAGAAAGGGTGGGAAAGAGGGAGGGAAAAAAAGAAATAAAAGTTTTAGAAAAAATTCTCTATTTTCTTAAGCTTTTCTGTCACCTTTATCTTAACCACCTTGGAAAGACTTCCACACGCCTAGATCGTCTCCATTTAATCCTGGATGTTACTGGCCTCAGACACTAATCTCAGTCCTAATATGATTTAGACCTTCAAGACCTTAGCACTTTTTTTTGCCTTAGAAAAATATCAGGAAGCATCAGGGATCAGCCTACTGTATTTACAGCATGTTTTAGGGACTCAGAGATACACAGGCATCCATAAATAAACAAAAGCACCAAGCATACTCATCTGTGATAAACTCACTTGACATCATTGCTGTAACAATGATGAATGAACATGAAGCAGATTGATTGCTGATAAACATCAATTTAACTGTGCACAGTGAGGACGCAGAAAGTGCATCTTTTCACTGATTTGGAAAATATTTACTATGCCATATATAAGATATGCTAAGTGGCCTTCCAGATTCTAAGAATATCATGGAGAATAAGGACAGAAACTGTTAGAAACAAAGAGAGATGCTTTCACTAACTGCAAATAGTGTGCTAAAAATAATACAGGGTAGATAGAATGTGACCTGCTTGGGGCATGGGTAGAGGGTGACTGCAATTTGACCCAGATACTCAGTGACTAGTTCCATGAATAACACTGAGCAGAGAACCAGCAGAGGAGAAAACCAGCAAGGAGTGGACAGGAACATTCCAGAAAGAGGCAAACTGTGGCGATTACAGCACAAATTTTGGAGCCAGATTCTTGGGGTTTGAACCATGATTTTTCCAAGTGCCAGTCATTTGGTCTATGTTAAATATAATAATCTTTCTTGCCCTTTCTGGGTCCATCCCCTCTGTTGTCTTAGGGCAAATAAGAGAACTAAATAAGAGAAAAAAGGGTGTTACTTGGTAAATGAATACCTGTATTGGAAAGCAATCAGTAAAAGAAAGTCCTGAGAGTACAGTGGTTGTATTGAATTTGAGGTCTAGAGTAGAAACTCTATAAACTAAGGGAAGGGTATGTGGAAAACTGTTTAGAAACCACTCAAGCTGTTTGGATAACTTCAACTAATTTGCAAGAGAATGAGCACAGAGTGATACTCTTTATCTATTGATGCATCGCAAATTATTCCAAAATGTGTGCTTAAAATAATAATTCATTATGTCTAATAATTTTGAGGGATTTGCTGGGCTCAGCTGGAGGCTCAAGGCAATGTGCTAAGTTCGTAGCTGGATCTCGATTCCTCTCAAGTCACCTCACCTCGCAGTTGCAGTTGGGTTCCCAGGATAGGACACCTGGAGTGGCAGGAGATGAGGACAGCCTCTTTCCTGCCTCAGGGCTTCCCCTCCTGCTCCAGTCTGCTCACTGTACAAAGGTGCCCTCAGGGCCGCCAGACATGGTGCCTGGCAAACTGTCTTAGACTGAGAGATCCAAGAGACAGTAAATGAAAACTGTGAATCTCACAAAACCTGGACTGCTCAGTACTCTGCTGGTCAAAGGAACCATAAACCAGTCTAGCTTCAGACGAGAGGGACACAGACTCTAGATTTGATGGGAGTAGGATCTAAGCATGGGTGGCTAGTTTTGGTCTTGTCAAGGGAAGTGGTGTTAGGGTATTTTAGAGGGTCATTATGACATTCATTCATGTTCAAACTTTATTTGTAGGAAATGTTGGAATCATTTTTTTAAGTTTTAACCATAGAAACACCAAATATCTAAATGTTATAATTGAAGACAAGATTAAACTGAATTTCTTTTTTTTTAATTTTTTTTTTCATTTAAAAGAGAATAAAACAAAAGGGGGCAGTACAGAGCAGATCAGAAGAGGACAACATAGGCAACACAGTACTTTACATTAAGTCAACTGGACATCAACAGTATCTAACGCCATATCTCTTACTCTGAATTTCTTTTTTCTAAAGGTGTGTTGAAAGCACTAGAACTCTATAGGACAGCAGAGAATAATGTATTGTTCTATGACTCTGAAAGATTGTAGCTCTTTTCAGCGCTGTTTCCCTGCAGAGAAAAGCTCTAAAGGCCTTAAATCATTCCTAAGAAACAGAGAGATACAGTTGTGGCCAAAGGAAGAAGTGAATTTAGAGCAGGTCCTTTGCTTAGTACTCAGAATTTCCCACTCAGTTTTATTGCTTTGGGGTACGCAAAGCTCTTCTTAGGGTAAAAGGGCTACACAGGCTTGGATGGGTGGGACGTTGCCTTTTTATATAGCTACAGAAGTAGCTCATCTTAGAGTTGCTGACCCAATTCTGCAGTAATTCTTTAGCAGCTAGTTCTATGAAGAGTACTGACAATTCGTTTTCTACATGTATTAACATAAGAATTATTTCATATTTTCTTGCCCTTGGTGTCTACTTTCAAAATTATGGATGCAAAAATATAGACAGCTACTCACAAAAGGAGCAGTTGTACAGTTGTAAACCCTAAAGCTTATCTGATTTGTGTCACCAAAACACCATGTTCATGTGGAATTTCTGGGCTGAGAGGAATAGTTCTTATTGTATGTGTAGCTTTCCAGCAGTAGTGGAGTCAGTACCCAGAGTGAATAATATGTTGCTTTCTTCATCATTAAAAATTAATCATGTACCTCAGAATAGTTTCTTCTCAAATTATTTTCCCAAGCCACAAGGCTTTATTTATTTAACAAGCACTCACATCCTACTCCTTATGTATCAGGCATGATTTTAAATACTTTATAAATAATAGTTCATTTTCTCATTAGAACCACCCCAGCAGATACGTCCTGGTATCATCATCTTCATTTTCATCAATGAGGCCTAGAGCAATTGAGGGCATAGATAATAAGTGGCAAAGCTGGGATTCAAACTCAAGAAACTTGCTCCGGAATTTAAAATCTCAAACACTGCTTGTGCCTTACTTTATTTTCCCATAAGCCAGTATTTTAGTCCCCACATATCTCCATTTTAGCACTACAGTTTACTGATCAACTGTATACTACTGTATATTCCTGAGAGCAGAAATCCACTTTCATTCTTCAGTGTGTCTACAGTGCTTAGCCCTGCATTTAGAAAATAGAAGGTACTCTGTACAATACATTTGCCTAAGTTGTATAAACAATAGGATGTATAAATGATTCTTAAACATTACGATCTGTCTTTCAATAGGCCTATGTTAATAATCATGTTGTCTACACACATTTTTTTATTTTCAACTGTATTGGGATGAATTATATCTTTATGCCATTTCTGCTTTCTCTTGTATGTCTAAACACTTACATTTTATTGCTTTCTAGGAAGAGTTAAGTCTAAGAAAGTCTTAAAACTTTCCAACATACAGATTAATTGGCAAAGATTGCACAAGTGTTAAAATTGTACATGAATCAGGTCAGATGGTGTTTCTCATGAAATTTTAGTAGAAATGACATCTTGCACATGAATGGTTTACCCTATTGCAAAATCATTTCTTTAATACTAGTAGGTTAATTGTGGTTGATGTCTGTGAACTGTAAACTCCTAAGCTATGCAATCTATTTGAAAGTGTTGCTGACCAAATGCATATATTATAGGCACCATCACTAAATATGTGTCACTTATCAAAGTGTTAAAGACATTTAAAATTATGTGAAATTTAGCAAATACTGTACATTTCATTCATTCATTTTTTTGTACTAGCTTTTTACAATACAAAGATCTATACCTTGACAAGCAGGGCATGGTGGCACACATCTATAATCCCAGCACTTAGGAGGCTGAGGTAAGAGGCTTGCTGTGAATTTGAAGCCAGTCTGGGCTACAAAGTGAGTTCAAGACCAGCCTGAATTGCATAGTGAAACCCTCTCCCAAAAAAGTAGAAACAAAACACAAAACAAAACAAAAAATCTATACCTTAATTATTACATACATTCAATTTTAAACAAATTTCTTGTAAAACAAAATGGTTGAAAAATATTTTGTGACAAAGTCACAAATAATTTTGATAATTTTGATATCTCAAATCTACTAATTTTACTTCTTAATTAGAAAAATTAAACTATTTGTTCTTCATACATAAAATAAGACACACAGATATACTAATTATAAATGTGTACATGTATATTTTAAATACTTCCAGTATTTAAAAAGTATTCTCTCAAACATTCTTACTTACAAATACTCTGTTCTAACTCTTTTCTGAAATGAATTTATTTATTTATTTATTTATTTTTATTTTGAAGGAAGTAAAATACAACAGAACAAGTCAGAGTAAAGCCAATCAAGACAATGCAGTGCAATTGGTACAGAACGTCACAGCAGCTTACCGGGATAACAGTAATAGGTATCATAGTATATCTCATTATCTTCACAATAATTGTCCTCTCAATCAGGTATAACAAAATCAAATCAAATGCAGAACATCATAAAACCTATCAAAACATAGTATTGAATAGAGCATTACAATTAATCAAAACAAAGCAAATCATTGATAACAATATTTGCCTTCAAAGAGATGGTAGAAGGAAATCCCCCATCTTTACTATATTGCATACAGTCATCCTCCCAAGAGATGCTCAGACCTCTGGCTGCCATTTGCTAACCGGGAGGGGGATGTTTGATTCTCAGCCCATGCGCCCGCCCGGGAGGCTCACAGCTGCCTATCAGGGAGGCCAGCGAGCTGCTTTGTTGCCCAGTGCCCTAAGTTCCAACACGGAGCAGATTTCAGAAGACGCTGGCTGGCTGGTTCTCTCCTTGGGTCGCCCACCGCTGGCTTGAGCCACGGCTGCTTGGGGTGGGGGTTGGGGCGGGGTGGTAGTGAGTGGGTTGCTTCGTTGCCAGTGCCCTAAGTTCCAACATGGAGCAGATCTTGGGAGATGCTGCCTGGCTGGTTCTCTCCCTAGGTCTCCCACTGCTCACTCAAGCCACACAACGACTCCCAAAATGAATTTATTTAGAAACGTGGATAATTTTATACTAAAGCAATACATACATACATATGTCTTATGACATGAAATAAAATCTTTTTTACAAAAATTAAACTCAGAGTCTCAAATATAAATGTATAAAAAATAGACAATATCATTTTAATAAGACATGATTTTCTTATTAAATTTTTGGGATGCTTAAATATATCTAAATGATGCGTAAAATGCAAACCAGGGATATAAGTAGTACAGCACACTTTTGGGGGAATCCAGTAAAACTACAGGCCTCCATCTCCTTTTAAATTGACATTAACTGAACTCCAAAGTGTGGCTATTTGTCTCACTAGTCAGCTCTTTAGCACTGGGTGGAGAAAGCTTACACATAACTTCTCTTGTCATCTTTACATATACAGAGAGGTGGATTTGGGGCAGCACAGAGTATGTCAGATGAAATTCTACATTGCAGCAAAGCAGTTTTGTGGTTTTATGCTTCTACTTCAACGAAGAGAATAACTCTAAGCATAGCAGACATTCTGATAATAAACAAGGCATGTCAAATAGTGTTGACTGAAGTTGGGTAGTTAGTACTAAAGACAGTCTCAAATGTTCTTAAAAAGACCAGAGACTTCACAAACACTGAGAATTTAGCACCCATAGTCATGCACTAGAGTCCTCTAAGAGACAAATAATTACTTTATCAATTACCAGATAATTGATAATCGATTAACAAAGAAGCATAGACCTTTCAGAACAATGCAATACATGACAACCTCATTCCTTGCTATCTAATTTGGTCTAATTCTTGTTGTTTCCAGGTTGAAGCAAACTTGTGTTATGCCAAGGACGTTATCCTAATGATTTGAAGTTTGCTTTCACTAATTTTGCCAAGGGTGTGAGGCTGTGGATAGGACTGTTATAAAACCACCAACTGGGAGATAGCCGAGAGGTCATCAAAGCAATCTTCTCTTCCTTGTTTCTCAGGTAAGAAAGACTGAGACCGAGAGTGTTTAAGCAGTTTTTGAGATCACTTAATTATTTGAGTCTGGTACATACCAAAGCCAGAATTCAAATCCCAAATTCCAAAATAATGTTTTGATTAATATGCACGCAGTAAAGTGGTTACTATAAAATTACCTAAGAGAATGTTATTTGTACAGGACAAATTCATTTACAAGCACCCTCCATTTCAACAATCTCATGGTATTAACTGAGCATCTTTTCCTTTTTAAGCATGAGAATCCAATCACTGTTATGAAGTCACGGACTGTAGCAATTTTCTTCAGTAGTTGAATAAATAAAGTTTTTGGAGATGGAATGACTTACTTAACGGCATTCGATTGGTGGCAAGCAGACTGATGGCAGGAAATGGAATCCTAGACTGTAACTTCTTTCAACGCCTTCACAGTTTGTTCATAGCTTAGTCCCCAGAAATGAGACTTTGGAGTTCTGCAGGAGAAGCAAATGGGTGTTTGATACTGTGAGGCTCAAAACCAGCAAACTGTGTATCATTTTCTTTGTTCTAGTAGTCATCAGGCTTCAGAAGTTTGGGAGAGGGCACACTGATGGGAAACCTTCCGGAGAAGGGGAGTTTACAACTGTTTACAAAGCATTATTTAGGACACTGCCTGTTGCCAGCATGTTTTGCCAAAAGGCCATGTTGTCACACTGCATGAAGCCCAAAGGTTGCTTCAGAGGTCTCCTGTGCTTGCTGGATTTCAGGACATGAGACAGTATATGTAAGGAAAACCAATGAGAAAGCTTTTTATCAAAGACAAAAATGGAAGTGTTCATTTATTCAAACATTTACTGTATAGACACCCACAAACTCATTTCTCTTGTTTTAAAGCAAAATTCTACACTGGAACACTTTTTAACTCAGTGGCAGAGTTTGACATGAAATGGAAAAGTGACTGTGCAGTGGAGCAGGAGAGCAACCACCCAGGCATGCCACAACTATTCCTTGAGTGTGGTACTTCTGCAGAACAGCACAGGTAAAGATTTGGTTGCTATGCACAGTGAATGGTCCACAAAAAGTCCACGTTGCCAAAGCAGAAGTTTACAACCCTCCAAGAGACTGAATAATATATACAGCATATATTAATCTAGTATAGTTTAACCTATTATAGTTGATACACTGGACATGAAGTAAAGTAGCACGAACCAGGCATGTTTGCAGTGCTGGGTCTGAAGCTAGTGCTATAACATGTCTTGCCTCCATTGGCATTGGCATGCTCTGCTCTTGCCTGAGGCAGTAGGTGTCTAATCTGATCAAATTCAGACTCTATAATTTGAATTCAGGCCAAACCACAAGCAAATCGTAAAATTTCCAAAGTGGCCACCATTTTGGAAATGTCAAATGTCAAGGAAGGAAGCAGGAAGTAAGTATCCAAGGAAAACATATAGCCATTTCTTTCAATAATTTTTGCATCTTGTCTTTGAGTGACTGCATTAATCCATTTGTCATAATTTGAACATCTTTATTATAATTTAATAACCTTATGTGACTGTTGGAGAAAAATAGTATATCTTCATGAACCATGCATAACAAAATAACCTAAAATGCTTTGAGTTTTAAGGTACTAAATAGAATGGTCTCAGGCCACTTACAAGACCTCTAAAGTCAGCTTGCTATCAAGCACAAAACACAAATCTGAAAAAAAATGTTTTTATATGCTCATACATTAGGGGCTGCTAAAAACAGACTGCTTTGTCAATCACTGTTAGACCTCCCAGTGTTGGAGGAATTGCATGCTCCTTTTTAAATCCTTTTGGAAATTGCCAGTTTGATAGAATAACATTGCAGGAAACCACTCAAATTGCACATGTTTGTTGTTTTATATTCTGCCAAGCAAGTGTCAGAACAATGCCAGGAGACTAGAGTAGGTCGGAATTAGAGCAGGAAGGGAGTGAACAGAGGGAACCAGAAGCAAAAGACACAATGAAAACGGGATAAAAAGTTTTTCAATGGAGGATTTTAAATGTATAAGATAAGCTCTTGCTTTTGAGAATTAGAAGCAAAAGATACTACATCCTCTCAATTGTCTTGTGGTCAGTAGCATGAAGTCCAATCTGAAATCGTATTGTAGAATGTAATTGTTGTGTTGTCAACAATATTCTGCTAAACCTCTACCCATTGGTCAGTAATGTCAGCAACAATGAATAGATTGCTCACATGGAGAATTCACTTATGAAGCCTTATTCTTAGAGTTTTATTATATTTTTCTTTAGTATGAATCTATTTTACTACTGGGATGTTTTTCACCTTGCATTTTTTTAAATTATACAATGTGCCATACAAATCTTTTGTATAAATTAGGATCATGATTTAGTATAACTTCTTCACTCTTATGTTTGAAGGCCCAGTGAAGCTTTTTTCTAGTCTGACAGTATAATGGAACTTACTGGTGGTGATTCCAAATAGTCCTACAGGAATTTATCTTTCCAGAAAGATCAAAAATAGGAAAAAGCTGCATGAAGATGTCTTTTTTTTTTAAGTGGCTGACTCAGAAATTAGGAACTTGATTCTCTCTTCCAGGTTTTGGATGGTTTCCTAATGAGCAAAAAGGCTGCTTTATTTATTTATTTACTAACCTTTGAGGTCACAGACTCTTGGTAGCACTTAACACCTTCATGGCTGTGGCTATATTAGTATTGCAGGCACATAGCATTGCTTGGTTACCAGTAAAACTTTTTTGTTCCATCTCCATGAATAACTATTAACTTTGTTTCGTTCTCTGAAGTATAATGCCCTTGGCCTTAGCCATGTTAGGTAAATGCTCCACCACTAAGCCACATTGCAGCTGTTTTTATTTTCAGATAGAGTCTCGTTAAGTTGCCCGTGTTGGCAAACTTGGAATCATTGAAAACCAGTACCAAACACATGCTTTCTAATTTTACTAGATTCTCATCACATCTTAGTATATTTAGCCAAATTTATACTATTCTTATAGATCTACTTTATTTTTAACATTAGATAGTTAGATTGATTGATTGATCTTTTCGAGACTGTTTTGCTGTGCAGTTCAGGCTGACCTTAAACTCACTTTGTAACCCAGGCTCACCTTGAACTCTCAGAGAGCCTCCTGCCTCAGCATCTCAAATGTTGGAATTTCAGTTGTGTACCACCATGGCTAACCAGAATATTAGTTTTATAAAGCCTGTTGTTTCCATTCTAAAATAACCCAAACACATATGTTTAGGCAGTA
Source organism: Dolichotis patagonum (assembly GCA_004027295.1). NCBI lineage: Eukaryota > Metazoa > Chordata > Mammalia > Rodentia > Caviidae > Dolichotis > Dolichotis patagonum. The sequence goes on from PVJX010018223.1 coordinate 33,529, forward strand.
GCAAAATAGTGAAAACTATATTGTATCTTCAGATGTACAATTACATATGCAGTAATTTTTTCAAATCAGAATTTGGATTAATTAATCATTCTTTGGATGATACCAATGTTTATGTTTAGAGATATATTGATCTAATTGCTCTAAAATTAAAGATTTTCTTATGAAGTACATGCCAAAATATTTTGTGTGCTATTAAAATGCTCAAGGTAGATATAATACACATTGTTCTTACTTAAGAGGTGAAAATAGAGGTGCAAATGAAGTGAAGTGACTTTTCCAGTGTCACAAAAAATTGTATCAGTGGAGCCAAAGGACAACAGAAGCTTATTGCTGAGTCATTGCTAAATAAACACACTATTGTGATCTCAGTTTTTCTGCACTGATATGACTGCTTTGCTGAAAGAGCAAGAGAATAAGGGAATCATTTGCTGCTTTTGTGGTCCTTCGGGTGAGTGGAGTACAATGATAATTACATATGGCGTATACCAAGAATGAGTTCAGTTTCTGGTAGTTACTGCACTGTGTGATTTGAAAGACAGGTGTGCTTGGACTGCTTTTATTAAGGTTAGACAGGTCCAACACAGAATGCACATTTTCCTGTTTCTCCTTGGTGAACATCAACAGGTAGCATGTGCTCACATGCACCACCCCTAGATTGGCCTCAGGTTCATTTAACTTGTACCCAGTTTAAGAGCAATTTTCCTAGAATATCTTATCTAAATCTAGGAGCTCTTTTCCTGGAAGATTTTCTCTAATGCTCTAGCTGTGACCATGAGCAAAGAACAATTTTTACATTTTAAATGGTTAAAAAATAATCAAAAGAAAAAGATTTCATGATTCATGGAAAGTATGTAAAATTTAAAGTTCAGTGTGCATAAAAGAAGTTTTACTGCAACATGAGATTTGTTGGTATACTGTCTATGGTTGTCTGTACAATATAAAGGCGCAATGTAATCATGGTAATTGATGTTGAATAGTTGTGATCATATTTAGAAACCAAAGTCTAAAGTATTCATTTACCTTTACCAATTCCTGTCCTAGATGCCATGATCAAGTAAATTGTTCCCCTTGAGCACTGTGGCCCTCTGTGATAGTTAAATCTGAGTCTTCCCTACTGGAGTTTAAGTTTCCCAGGGCAACTATATCTTGATCATGTTTATCTCCAGTACTTGTGACAAAATTTTAGTGTATATAATAAGTGCTCAATAATGAGTTGGCAAGCATATGAATGCTCCCTAAGTGTATGTAATTAGCTCTAGTAAGTATATCTAATTCACTCTATTAATCAGTTCAAAATGATGTTGCAAATAGTACTGTACTTTCTTTTTTTTCTCTAAAACATGCAAACAAATAGATAAGTAGGTAGGCAGTGACTGAAAAGGAATCATTTTCTAGGACTGAATTTACTGATTATTGAGTAAGCAGGGTTAATATTAGATTTAGGACTATTTTTTCAATTATTCTAACCATATATTTTAGAAGATCAAAGGAAACACTAGAATTTAGTGTTCACACTAATTTCTTGCTCCCTGGGGATGTTTCCTAATACCAGTATTATTTTACTTCTTAATAGCCCAGTGGATTGCAAGTTTCTAGAGTCACAACACTACTGTGAATCATGGTACCTGCTGTCGGCAATTATCTGTTAGAGACAGCCACAAACCATGAAATTAGGATGATAGATACTGACTATGGATGCCTCAGTTTTTGAAGGCTTGCATAACAAAGCACAACTGACTGGATGGCTAAAACAACAAAAATGTATTTTTTCACTCTTCTGTAGGCTCTACGTCCAAGACCTAAAGTTCAGCACAATTGGTTTCTTCTGAACCCTCTCTCTGTGACCTATAGATGGTTATTTTCCTCCTATATCTTCCTTTTGTAGGGTCTGCATCTTAATCTCTTTTTCTTACATTGATTTTTCTAGATTAGGGCCTATTTCAATTACCTTTAATGACCCTATCTCCAAAAGCAATCCAATTCTGAGGCACTAGGAGTTAGAACCTCAACATATTCATATTGGTAGGGAACACACATCAGTCTCTAATATGAACCAGAATGCTCAAGAAAATTTCTATGCATGGGGCAGCCAGCATGGTTAGAGAACCAGCAGACCTGCCTCCACCTGCCAGCCCAACACCACCCACAGGTTCCTTCCTGCAGGCAGCCAATGTGGGCAAAGAGAACCAGCAGATTGACCTCTGCCTGCCAGGCTGCTGACAGTAGAAGGTTTGTTTGCTGCAAGCAGCCAGTGGGAACAGGGACACACAGCCAAGTAAGCCCTGTGCACCCTTCCGGCAGGCCACTATTGGAGACTCTTGCTTCCTTCGGGCAGCCATCACCCACCAGGAAAATCAGACAAACACTCCCCTGTGTGCCTGCCACCATTATAGGAGTCCCAGTGTAGACATGCAGGCTGAGAGAAGCAGCCCCACCATGCACCCCTGGCCATTGGGGGAGCTCCAGTGTAGCTGCACAGGTCTGGAAAAGCCTGCCCCACACCCTGCTACCTGCTTGTAAACCCAAGGTTGGAAGATCCCAGGTGCCTGTCCCATTCCCTTACACCACAGAGGGGAAACCAATGTGGGAAGTTCCTGGGACCCCACAATCAGATTGTTGAGAAGAACTCAGGAGAATGTCAAGGGGAAGGAGCAAAAGGCAATCTCAGACCTTCAGCCCACACAGGACAAGTCTGGGAGATACAGTCATGGAAGAAAATGGAAGCCACACACCTGAAATCTCTGAAGGGATAATAACTGAAGCAAAGAAATAACTTCATGAGACTGTAAAAATAATCAGATCTGAAATAATATCTTAGGTAAAAGAAGAAATGAAAAACATAATGAGAGAATTGGTCAGCATATCTAAAAATACATAGATTAAAAAAAACATAGCATAGGAAAATGGTGGAAACCTGGAATGAACAATATAGAAAGGAATTACAATGCATGAAACACATTCAAAAAGATATCCAGGAAATTAAAAAGTCAATTGAAAGCTGGCAAAACCAATTAAATGATACTGAAGTTAGACTTTCAGACCTTGAAAACAGGATTGCAGGTAGTGATAGTGAAATGAACTTTATTTTATTTTTTTATTTTAAAGAGGGTAAAACAAAACATAACAAAACAGAACAAAGCAGATCAGAGGAAAACAATGCACGTAACACAGATTTCAAAGCAGGACAACAGGAGATCGCAGTGGCTACCATAATGTCTCTTGTTTTCTTCTAAATAGTTGTTTATATCTTCACACACAATTAATTCAAAGAAAACAAAATAGTATAAAACTTTTCAAAACAGAATAATGAAGGCATTACAGGCCTTCAAAACCAGACAGTAGGAAAATCAACAATGGCTACCATAATGTCTCTTGTTCTCTTCAAAATAGCTGTC
>PVJX010018224.1:0-10316 GCA_004027295.1 Dolichotis patagonum
TGGCTTTATACTATTGTGTTATGTTTGATATTATTGTAATTGAAACTATGCTCAACTATAGCAGAGTAAGAGATATGGTGTTAGATACTGTTGATGTCCAGTTGACTTAATGTAAAGTACTGTGTTGCCTATGTTGTCCTCTTCTGATCTGCTCTGTACTGCCCCCTTTTGTTTTATTCTCTTTTAAATTAAAAAAAACTGTCTAGCAGATTAGTAGAGCATGGTTCTGTGTCTGCAGGGGTGGTCATGAGTATTATATATGATCCTTCACATTGCCTTCCTATCACTGTTCCCCTGCTATGTTTCCCATGTACCACAAACTGAATAGCCTAACTCCACTACATATTTCCCCTGTGATGTTTTTGCATTGGAACCAAGTGTTCAGGGACTGAATCTTCTAGACTATAAGCTAAAACTTTTCCTTTTTTAAGTTTTGGGCATTGAATATTGTGTTTCAACAATGGGAAAGCTAACTAATATAGCCATTATTTAAAACAAGCCACTACTTAGGTTTTACCTGTCTACTTAGGAAACAGTCTCAGGCTGTAAATTCTATAGTGATGTCTCATTAGTATTCATGTGGTACTATGATGAGTTTTGTGAAATGGACCCTCATTAAAATAATAAATGCTTAGGTGTATGAATGCTAAAGATTTCAAACACCAAATGATTTGTTTTACAAATTTTTCTGAACTAAATTTCTACAACTGAAATAAATTTTGTAAATATCTCCAATTTCTTGTATTTCTTCTCCTCCAGCATTGCAAAAACAGTTTTTATGAAAGTGCAAGGATATGAAGAACATTATGAGGACATAAATGGTCTCAGTCTATAGACTGTAACCTAGGAATAATGTTATTTCAATACCATATAAACATTACTAGTGTAACAAATGTTACACATTCTGTAGTTTTGGCATTTGCAAATGTAAAGAGACCAGAATTCACTGCCGAAGCACTGAGGCAACTCCCAGCTATAAGTAATTTACTGTATTGTAATCATGTACACTGGCTTTCCAGTTAGTAACCAGAAACCAGGAAACTTCTCACTGAAAGTAATTACAAATTCTGACTATAGTCAATAAATTTCAAAAGTTTCTTTTTGGTAATTTGGATCTTAATTTTAGGAACATACAAAACAATTAACCACAGCTATTACTATTATCATAAGGCTGTTGAGTACCTTTGTTGTGTGTTCACATCGATGTTGATAAAATATAACATTTTCCTACTACAGTCTAGGCAGGGCAGCTGGGAGACAAAGAAAACAGCAGTTACCATCAATAATAAAAAGATAACATAGTACACAGTTAGTGAAAAATAGGTCCTGCATAAACCACAGCCAGTAGAAACTGTAATCACTCCATCCCTTGTGCCATTACACGTGCTATGCAGTAAAGACAAGTCAGACATTTAGGTTGGGAGGGAAAGGGTGACAACACAAGGTATAAAAACAGCATTAATTGAGTCTTCCATAATGACTGCAGAATCTTCACGAAATTATCTACCATCGCTGACTGAATCTTGAAAAGTAATTAAAAATTTTCCAGACAGCTAAACCAGAGCAAGATTTCTCTGGCATAAAACTCTTTTGTAGAAGACCCAGGAGAGTGGAGGACAGTTTACATTTGAGAGAAAATGAACATGTATGATAAAGTACTCATTATGACTAAGAAAAAATACTAGAAGGTATGAGAATATGAAGACAAAGAAAAATATGCATACAATTGGAAATGAATAATAGGAATTTGAGGACATGAAAAAATAAGGGAGAAAACATAAGAAAGATGGTGAGTAAAGAAGTGACAAAAATAGACTGCAAGCCACCAAACACTTGGATATTTGACATCATACCCCTAGCCATCCAGTGAAAAGAGGAAAAAATAATCAGTGCACTAGTTTTTCCAAAGAAACAAGACTAATTTAACTGAATTGCATGTTTTACCAGTACATAAAGATAATTCTTTGTGATATAGTGAGCAACATCCTTGGAAATATCCACACATTAAGAAAAACTTGTAAAAGACCTCATCAGCTGAGGGGAGCATTGGCCACCCCTGCCCACACCTGAAAGACCTTACCACCCTCATGGACCATCAGCAATCTTTTCTACCACCTGCAGTATCTCAGTCAGCAGGTGGGAGCCTTGGCAGCACCTCTCCCCACCCTGAAGATCTTGGTAGGCCAAAAAGAGCACAGTGAGTACCCCCTAAAACAGAGGAACTCAGTGGGTCAGAGAAGTCTCAATGAACCCTCCTCCCACACAGAGGACTTTGGCAAGCTGGTGAGAGCACATGTGAGCCCTCCTTCCATACAGAAAAACCCAGATGGGCTGGTGAGAGTGCCAGCAAGGGATCTCAAGCCCAGAGGAACCTTAAAAGGTCTATAAGACCCCCAGTGACACAGGAAGGTCCAGGCTGGGATACACACTATAGACAGGTGGCACTGGTGACCTAGAACAAATGAAGCTGCAGTAACAATATGAACTAAGGGTTGGTTCACATCAATACTCCTAAGCTAGTCAGCCTAAGAAGAATGTAGGACTCACCTAACTGGCCTGACAGGAGGAATTCAAGTGACTGACCCCTCCCCTACACAGCAGAACCTAGTAACTGGGTGGACATCAGCCACACAGGAGGACTCTAAGACACACACTATGGATAGTTGAGATAACTGAGACTGAAAAGATCAAAATATTAACCCAAGAGGTGAAAATGACAAAACAAAAAAGCAAAATGGAATCTCAAAAGCCTAGCCCATCCAGAACAAGTACAGGAGACAGCAAAATAAGCAACATTAGAAGTTACACACCTGAAATTTCTGAAAAGATAGCAAGTGAAATAAGGAAACAAATCCATGAGGCTATAGAGGAAACAGATTAGAAATAATCTCTCAGGTAAAGAAAGAAATGACAATCATAGTGAAAGAGTTAATCAGTATAGCTAGAAAAGATATAGATAATTTAAAAAGTATAGGAGCATAGGAAAATGATGGAAACCTTGAATTAACAATATAGTAAAGAAATAGAATACATAAAACAAATTCAAAGAGATATCCAGAAAATTAAAAATTTCATTGAAAGCTGGCAAAACAGCCTGAACAAAACTGAAGACAGACTTTCAGACCTTGAAGACAGGATTACAGCTAGCATTCATAAAAGGAAAGAACTCTTAAAAATTACAAAGCCATGAATAACAATTCCACAGCTCCAAAATGGTGCAAAGAGTACTAATATAAGACTAATAGGTATCAATGAAAATGCAAGAATCAATACAAATGACATTAAAAAACTATTTGCAAAAATAGTAGCAGAAAATTTCCCAAGCATGGAGAATCTAATATACAGACAAGTGAGAAATATAGACCTCCGAACAGCCATAACAAAAATAAATCTACTTCTAATCAAGATCCCAAAAAATTCAGTGTAAAACATAAGCCACTAGAGAAAAGAAACAGCTTATCTATCAAGGAAAGACCATTAGAATCACAGCTGACTTCTCAACACAAACCCTCAAGTCAAGACAAGCATAAAATGAAGTATTTCAATCCCTGAAAGAAAACAACTTTCAACCCAGATTGTTGTACCCTGCAAAATTTCTTTTAAAATTAATGGAAAAATAAGATACTTCCATGACAAAGAACAACTGAAGAAGTTCATGTCCACCAAACCAACCCTAGAAAGAGTACTGAAAAATGTTCTAGATGGAAATAAAAATAACCAAAACTCCCAGAACAACAACAGAAAGAATCCACCAGGCATGGCAAGCAGTTAAACAAGGGGGTAAAGCAGTAAACCAACAACAGGAAAATAATATGAAGAAGTTAAGCCTGTACATAACAGTTATATCCATCAATGTAAATGGCCTCAATTCACCAATTAAAAGAAATAGATTGATAGAATGCATCAAGAAACAGAATCCAAAAGTATGCTGATAAAAAAATACAACTAATTCAAAAAGAAACTCATAGACTAAAAATCAAAGTATAGAAAACAATATTTCATGCAACAGGTACAAGAAAAAAGCAGGGGTAGCTATTCTGCTTGCTATATGAACTTCAGACCAAAGGTGGTCAAAAGAGATAAAGAAGGTCACTGCACACTTGATAGGAGAGAATTTAAGAGGAAGACCTCATAATCGTAAATATATATGCACCAAACACAGGAACACCCAACTAAATAAGACAAATACTAATAGACATGAAAAATCAAATATTCAATAGCATAATTTTAATAGGAGACCTTAATACCCCACTGTCAAAGAGATAGATCAACTAGACAAAAAGTTAGCAAAAAAATAACAGAACTGAATCAAACCTGTGAACAAATGGACTTACTCGATGCTTACAGAGTGTTCCACCCAAAAAAATCTGAATATACATTCTTCTCATCTGCACATGGGATATTTTCTAAAATAGACCATATATTAGCCCATAAAACATGCTTAAGCAAATGCAAAAATATTTACATTATCCCATGCATGTTATCTGATCATAGTGTACTAAAATTGGAAATTAATGGCAAAAGAAACTGCAAAAACCTACATAAACACATGGAAATTAAACAATACCCTCCTGAACAACCAATGGGTCACAGATGAAATTAAAGAATAAATTTTAAAATATCTACAATTCAATGAAAATGCAGACACAAAATACCAGAACCTGTGGGATTCAATGAAAGCAATTCTAAGAGGGAAATATATAGCAATGAATTGCCACATTAGGAAGACAGAACAAGCACAAGTAAACAACCTAATGCTGCACCTCACACTTCTAGAAAAAGAGAGCAAGTCAAGATCAAAACCATAGAAGAGAGAAAACTATAAAGATCAGAGCACAAATTAACACAGTTGAAACTAAGAAAACAATACAAAGAATTAATGAATCAAAGAGTTGGCTTTTTGAAAGAATAAACAAAATTGACAAACCCTTAGCCAATCTTATCAAGAAAAGGGAAAAAAAATCTCAAATCCATGCAATGAGTTAAAAGGGTCAAATTACTACAGATCCTCTGGAAATTCAGAAGATCATCAACACCTACTTTGAAAATCTTTGCTTGCATAGAGTGGAAAACACAGAAGAAATAGGAAGATTCCTAGAAATTTATGAATTACCAAAACTGAATCAAGAAGATATAAAAATTTTAAATAATCCAATATCAGTTACTGAAATTGAAAACATAATTAAAAACTTAACAACAAAGAAAAGCCCAGGTCCTGATGACTTCACGCCTTAATTGCAAAAGAAATTTAGAGAAGATTTGATACTAACACTCCTCAAAATCTTTAATGAAATTAAAAGGGAAGAAATTCACCCTAACTCATTCCTGGAGGCAGGTATTACTGTAATACTAAAACCAGAGAAACAGTCAAAAAAGAGAATTACAGGCCATTCTTCCTCGTGAACATGGATGAAAAATCCTCAATAAAATACTAGCAAACAGAATGCAGCGAATCATCAAAAATATTATGCACCATGACCAAATGGGAATCATCCCAGGAATTCAGAGATAGTTTAACATACACAAATCAATAAATGAATATACCACATCAACAAAGACAAAACTCGTACGATCATCTCAATAGATGCAGAAAAAGCTTTTGGAAGTCAAACACTCATTCATGATAAAAACCCTATAGAAAACTGGAATAGATGGTCTTTATCTCAGTCTGATAAAAACCATTTATGACAAACCAATGGCCAACATCATACTAAATTGGACAAAAACTGAAACATTTCACTTCAAAATCAGGGAGAAGACAAGGATGTCCACTATCACCACTCCTATCGAATATAGTTCTGGAAACGTTAGCCAGAGCAATTAGACAAGAGAGAAAAATATAAGGAATAAGAATAGGAAAGGAAAAAGTCAAATTATCATTATTTGCAAATGACATGATAGTCCACATAGAAGACTCCAAAAACTCCATCCAAAGGCTACTAGAGTCAATAAGCAAATTCAACAGCATAGCTGGATACAAAATCAACACTCAAAAATCAATAGCATTCCCATACACAAACAACAAACTCAATGAGAGAAATTGTGGAAATAGCACCTTTCAAAATAGCATCCAAAATAATGAAATATTTAGCAATCAACCTAACAAAGGATGTTAAAAAAATCAATCTATATACTGAAAATTATAGTACTCTAAAAAAGGAGATTGAAGAGGATGTCAGAAAATGGAAAGATATCCCTTGTTCTTGGACAGGAAGAATCCACATAGTGAATACAGCCATACTCTCAAAACTGTTATACAGATTTAATACAATCCCAATCAAAATACCACTAACATACCTCATAGATCTAGGGAAAACATTTGGATCTACAAAATTCATTTGGAATCAGAAGAGACCTAGAATAGCAAAAACAATCCTGGGCAACAAAGGCAAGGTAGGAGGCATCATAATCCCTGAATTGAAATTATATTACAAAGTTACCAAGATAAAATCAGCAATGGTACTGGCAAAAGACACAGACCTGAGGATCAATGGAATATACTAGAGGATGCAGACACAACTATAAACACACTCAGCCACCTTACCTTATCTTTGACAAAGGGACTGAACATATTTACTGGAAGAAAGATAACTTTAATAAAAGTGCTGAAAAAATTGGCTTTCCACATGCCAAAAACTAAAACCAGACCCACTTCTATCACCATTCACTAAACTACAGTCAAAATGGATCAAAAATCTAAATACTAAAAGAGATACACTAAAATCTACTGGAAGACAAGGTACATAGAAATCTTGAAGACATAAGAGTAGGCAAAGAGTTCATGAACAAAATGAAAACTGCACAGGAAGTATTTCAAAGAATCAACAATCAGGATCTCATCTTATTAAAAAATTTTTGCACTCCAAAAAAAAATTACCAACAGAGTAAAAAGAAAACCCACAGAATGGGAACAAATTTTAGCCAACTGTTTCTCAGACAAAGGACTTACATCTAGAACATACAAAAAATTGAAAAACATCAAGTCCCCCCAAATTCAAAGACCCATTCCAAAAATGGGCATCTGAGATGCACACACACTTCGCAGATGAAGAAATATAAATGGCAAATAAATACTTGAAAAAATGTTCAACATCACTGGTCATTCAAGAAATACAAATTAAAACACTGAGATTCTATTTCCTTTCAGCAAGAAAGGCTGCCATCAAGAAATCAACCAATAACAAATGTTGGTGGGGCTGTGGGGAAAAGGGGCACGTCTCCACTGTTGGTGGGAGTGCAGACTCTTAAAACCACTGTGGAAACTATTTTGGAGATTCCTTAAAAAACTAGGATTGGAAGTGTCATTCAATCCAACTATTTCCCTTCTGGGTATATTCCCAGAAGTATTGAAAACATCATGCCACAGCAATTTATGTTCACTCATGTTTATAGCAGCACAATTTGTAATAGATAAATCTTGGAAATAACACAAATGTCCATCAGCCACACAATGGATGAAAAAGATGTGGTATTTTTATACAATGCAATATTACTCAACTAGAAAGAAGGATAAATTTGAGGATTTTATAGGTAGATGGATGCAACTTGAGACCATACTTATAAGTGAAATAAATTAAACTTGCATGTGTAAATATCATATTGTCTCCCTAGTGTAAAAAAACCTGAAAGAGTATTACAATCCAAAATGTACAATAGATATTGTGTAAATGAAAGGCAAAGGAAGTACTCAAAAGGAAAAACAGCTGAGATATGGGAAAGGAGAAAAGGAAAATATTACGTGTATACAGGTATACATACACACATATATGTGTGTGTGTATAGAAACACAAGATGGATAACTATACTACTAATCTCTGTAAGTTCATCAAAAAGAACAGTTTGTGCTTTCATTGTTTGATTGGTCAATCATTTTTTTATTCCTAAATCTTGTAATCTGAATAACTATTTTTAAAATAACAATATGCAATATATTAACTACTGTTAATTTCCTACTATTTTTTGAAATTCTGTGTAACTTGTATCCTTTTTGTTTTGTTTTGTTTTCAAAATTTAAAAAAAAGAAAAAGAAAGACTTGCACAGAAAATTCAAGGTATACTTTGATGTAAACTTAAGGTACAAGCATGAAGGCATAATTTAGTGAAAGAAATATTATTTGGGGTCAAAATAATGCAAAAAAGGCCTACTGCTTCCAGATATTCTGGCAGGAGGCCATGTGGACTTCACACATTTGGGCAACTTGCAGGCTTACTGCCATCTTCTGGGTAGTTCAAGGCTATTGCACCCCACAGATAGTTCTAAGGACTAAGTCAAGATTTTCCTGAGAGCAGGGGAGCTACTGGGATGCTGGACGGGGTCCAGCAGATTGCGGGGCCTCAGTCAACCATGTTCAGTGGCCTGGTTGCAGTCCAGGAGGCAGAAACCTTGCATGAGGACTCTGGGCTCAATTGGGCTGGCCTGAGGACAGCTTGAGACCAGTGCTGCCAGTGGTTGCATTCATATTCACACCCCTAGGACAGGGGATTGTGCCCCTGAGGTTTCTCCAGCCCCAGTTCTCCACACCCTACTTCCGCCTCTAAATTTAGGGATCCAAGTACCTGCTGAGGAACTGAGACTGCTCCAGTGCAGTAGGAGATTTGCAAAACACCCAGAGGAAGCTTTGGAACAACATTCACACCAAGGAAATAAAAAAATGACAAAAGGAAAGACCAAAAGACAGGCTTAAATCACCAGCCCATCCCAAGAAAGCCTGGGGGCCATGTACATAGAAGAAAATAGAAGCCATACACCTGAAATGACTGAAATGATATCAACTGAAATAAAGAAGCAACTAGGGGAAGCTATGGAGAAATTCAAATTAGAAATAATTGCCCAGGTAAAAGAAGAACTGAAAAAAGTAGTGAAAGAAATAGTGAACACATCTAGTGAAGACACAGCTAAAAAATTAGAGGAACAAAGCAAACAGATAGAATCCCTAAATGAACACTATAAAAAACAAGCAGAATGCATAAGGCAGATTCAAAGAGATATACAGGAAATCAAAATTTTATTGAAAGCTGTAAAAACCACCTCAATGAAAGTGAAGATAGAATTTCAGACCTCAAAGATAAGATCGCAGCTAGTGAACAAGAAAGGAAAGATCTTTTAAAAATAACAAAGAATCAGGAAATAACGATTCAACAGCTACAAGATGATGCAAAGAAAAATAACATAAGATTAATAGGGATAAATGAAAAAGAAGGGGACAGCCCAAATGATATCAGGAGGATATTTACAGAAGTAATAGCTGAAAACTTCCCAAACATGAAAAGAGAAACTGATATTTGGATTAGTGAAGCATATAGAACTCCAAACAGCCATAACCAAAATAAAACTACACCCAGACACATAATAATCACCATCCCAGAAACCCACCATAAGAATAGAATACTAAAAGCTGTTAGAGAGAAAAGACAGATCACATATAAAGGAAAACCTATGAGAATCACAGCAGACTTCTCAACACAAACAATGAAGTCAAGAAGAGCATGGAGTGAAGTATTTCAGATCCTAAAGGAAAACCACTTCCAACCCAGACTGATGTACCCTGCAAAACTGTCCTTCAAAATGGATGGAGAAATAAGATACTTCCATGACAAAGAATGGCTGAAAAACTTCATGACCACCAAACCAACCCTACAAGGAATACTGAAAGATATTCTAGATACACATAGGATAAAACCACCAAGCAAGGCAGACAATTAAATAGAATGAAAAGCTAAAGATACAACAGCAGAAAGATAACATGTCAACAATAAACCAATATATAACAGTTATAACCATTAATGTAAATGGCCTCAACTCACCAATCAAAAGAAACAGACTGGCAGAATGGATCAAGAAACAACATCCAACCATATGCTGTCTACAAGAAACCCATCTTACCCAAAAGGAAACCCATAGATTGAAAGTCAAAGGATGGAAAACAATACTTCATGCAACAGGAAACCAAAAAAACATGGGAGTAGCAATCCTGCCTGCAGACAATGTGAACTTCAAACCAAGAATGATCCAAAGAGATAAAGAAGGTCACTACATACTAGTTAGGGGGAAACTTCAAGAGGAAGAGATAGCAATCTTAAATATATATGCACCAAATTCCAGAGCACCCAGCTATACAAAGCAAATATTAACAGAAATGAAAAGTCAAATAAGCAATAACACAATTATAACAGGAGATTTTAACACACCATTGACACAGAGGGACAGATCAACTAGACAGAAAATCAGCAAAGAAATAACAGAACTGAATCACACCTGTGAACAAATGGACTTGACAGATGTATATAGAGTTTTCCATCCAACAACATCATAATAT
>PVJX010018224.1:10416-37027 GCA_004027295.1 Dolichotis patagonum
ATTTAAGTAAATGCAAAAGAATTGAAATTATCCCATGCATGTTATCAGATCATAGTGCTGTGAATCTAGAAATTAATGATAAAAGAAATTGCAAAAAACCTACAAACACATGGAAACTGAATAATACACTCTTGAGCAATCAGTGGGTCACAGAGGAAATTAAAGAAGAAATTAAACAATATCTACAAGCAAATGAAAATACAAACACAACTTACTGGAATTTGTGGGATGCAATGAAAGCAGTCCTCAGAGGAAAATTTATAATGTGAGTTCCCACATCAGGAAGACAGAATGAACACAAACAACCTGATGCTACAACTCAAACATCCAAAAAAAGAAGAGCAAGCCAAGCCCAAAGCCAAAAGAAGGGAGGAAATTATAAACATCAGAGCAGAAATTAATGCAATAGAGACTAAGAAAACAGTACAAAGGATCAATGAATCAAAGAGTTGGTTCTTTGAAAGAATAAATAAAATTGATAAGCCCCTGGCCAACCTTATTTAAAAAAGGAAAGAAAAAACTCAAATTCATGCAATAAGGAATTAAAAAGGTGAAATAACTACAGAGTCAGTGGAAATACAGAAGATCATCAAAACTTATTTCAAAAACCTCTACTCTCATAGGTTCGATAACACTGAAGAATTAGATTTCTAAATATATGTGAACTACCAAAGCTGGATCAGGAAGATGTAAAACTGCTGAATAACCCAATTTCTATGAATGAAATTGAAAATGTAATTAAGTCCTTGCCAACAAAGAAGAGCCCAGGCCCAGATGGATTCACTGAGGAATTCTACAAGAAATACAAAGACTTAATTCCGACACTCCTCAAACTCTTCAATGAAATTGAAAGGGAAGCAATTCTTCCTAAGTCTTCCTGGAAGCAAATATTACTCTAGTACCAAAACCAGAGAAAGAGCCAACTAAAAAAGAGAACTATAGGCCAATCTCCCTCATTAACATAGATGCAAAAATTCTCAATAAAATATTAGCAAACAGGATACAGCAAATCATCAAGAAGACTATTCACCCCGACCAAGTGGGATTCGTCTCAGGAATGCAGGGATGGTTAAACATGTGCAAATCAATAAATGTAATCCATCATATCAATAGAGCCAGAAGTAAGAACCATATGGTCATCCCTATAGATGCAGAAAAAGCTTTTGATAAGGTCCAACACTCATTCATGATAAGAACCTTACAGAGAATTGGAATAGATGGTCTTTACCTCAATATGATAAAGGTCATTTATGACAAACCTACAGCCAGCATCATATTAAATGGCCAAAAACTGAAAGCCTTTACCTTAAAATCAGGTACAAGACAAGGATGTCCCCTATCACTGCTCCTATTCAACACAGTACTGGAAATACTAGCCAGAGCAATTAGACAAGAGAGAAAAATAAAAGGAGTAAACATAGGAAAAGAGGAAGTTAAATTGTCATTATTTTCAGATGACATGATACTTTACAGAGAAGACCCCCAAACCTCCATTGAAAAACTCCTAGATATAATAAGTAAATTCAGCAATGTAGCTGGATACAAAGTCAATACTCAAAAATCAATAGCATTCCTATACACTAACAACAAAAATACTGAGAGAGAAGTAAGAGAAACCACACCCTTACACTAGCATCCAAAAAAATGAAATACTTAGGAATTAATCTCACGAAAGATGTAAAACACTTATACATGGAAAATTATAATACCCTGAAAAAGGAAATCGAAGTGGACCTCAGAAAAATGGAAAGTCATCCCCTGTTCATGGATAGGAAGAACAAACATTGTGAAAATGGCCATTCTCCCAAAATTACTATACAGATTCAACTCAATTCCAATCAAAATACCTCTAACATACCTCATAGATCTAGAGAAATCATTCCTAAAATTCATCTGGAACCAGAAGAGACCTAGAATAGCAAAGGTAATTCTAAGCAGCAAAGGCAAGGCAGGAGGCATCACAATCCCTGATTTGAAATTATACTACAAAGCTACAGTAATAAAATCAAATGGTACTTGAATAAAAACAGACCTAAAGATCAATGGAATAGATTGGAAGGTACAACCACAACCACAAACTGACTCAACCACCTTATCTTTGATAAAGGGACCAAACATGCTCACTGGAAGAATGACAGTCTCTTCAACAAATGGTGCTGGAATAATTGGCTATCCATATGCAGAAGAATAAAACTAGACCCATGCCTATCACCATGTACTAAACTAAAATCTAAATGGATCAAAGATCTAAATCTTAAAAAAGAAACACTAAATCTGTTGGAAGACAAAGTAGGTAAAAACCTTGAAGATATAGGGATAGGTAGAGAATTCATGAACAAGAATCAAACTGCATAGGAAATACTTCCCAGAATCAATAACTGGGACCATATCTTATTAAAGAGTTTCTGCATGTCAAAAGAGATTTCCAGCAGAGTGAAAAAAAACCCACAAATTGGGAAAAAATCTTAATGGATTGTCCCTCAGACAAAGGACTTCTGTCTAGGACTTATAAAGAATTAAAAAAAATCAGACGCTTGAAATTCAAAGACCCAATCCAAAAATGGGCATCTGAAATGAATAAACAGTTCTCAGATGAAGAAATACAAATGGCAAATAAATACATAAGAAAATGTTCATCATCATTAGTCATGAGAGAAATGCAAATTAAAACTACACTGAGATTCCATCTCACCCCAGAAAGAATGGCCAGGATAGAAAAAACTACCAACAACAAGTGCTGGAGAGGCTGTGGGGAAAAAGGAACTCTTCTGCACTGTTGGTGGGAGTGTAGACTGGTGCAGCCCCTGTGGAGGTCAGTCTGGAGGTTCCTCAAAAACCTGGGTTTGGAAGTCCCATTTGACCCAGCTATTCCACTTCTAGGTATATTCCCAGAAGAACTGAAAACATCATACCACAGTGATATATGTGCACCCATGTTTATAGCAACACAATTTGTAACAGCCAGATCTTGGAAACAACCTAAGTGCCCATCAACTGAGGAATGGATTAAAAAGTTGTGGTATTTTTATACAATGGAGTACTACTCAGCTACAAAGAATGATCATATTGGGATGTTTATAAATAAATGGACATGATTTGAGACCATTCTCTTAAGCAAAATAAACCAAACTCACATGTGTAAATACCATATAGTCTTCCTAGCATGAGAGTTGGTAAGAGTATATAAGATTTTATGGTTATCATGATTTCCCATTTCATTGCTTTGAAGCCTTTCAATGTTTTCATTCATCAGTTGGAATTGTTTTATTCTGTTTTGTTTGACTTTATTATGTATGATAGTATGAACAGCGGTTTTGAAGAAAACAAAACATTATGGCAGCCATTGCTGATTTAATATCGTCTTCCTTAGAAGTCCTACCATGCTTCTACTCTGCTATTACCATTGGTTCTATCATGTTGTGTTTTACTGGGATTTTAATATATGTGATAGTACAAACAAATCCTTTTATTCAAAGTGAGATATTATAGTAGCCATTGATCATAGTTATTTGGTTCAGAATGTCCTGTAATTCTTTCATTCTCTTGAATGGTTTTATACTATTGTGTTACATTTGATATTATTGTATCTGAAACTATGCTCAGCTGTAGCAGAGAAAGAGATATTTTGATAGCTACTGTTAATGTCCAGTGTTGTGTTGCTTATGTTTTTCTGTTCTGATCTGCTTTGTTCTGCCCTCTTTTGTTTTATTCTCTTTAAAATAAAAAAAAGTAATAAGAACTGTAGGAGTAATAAAACCCAAAATGCATAATTGCTACTGTAAAAAAGAGAGCAAAGGAAAGTATTCTAGGGGATATAATTGCATGTATGTTTAGGTGTGGAAGATAGAGACCATACTACTGTTTTTGTTGGATTGTTGAGCAGAACTGTTAATAGTCTCACTGTTTGAAGTCTACTTTGTATGCTTTAATTTTGTAACTTGAACAACTATTTACAAGATGACAGTATGTAACTTATTAACTAGTGATTTCTTAGTGGGTTTTTTTGTTTTGTTTTTTTCTTTTTTTCCTTTGGAATTCTGTATTGTTGCTACCCTTTTTTCTGTTTTGTTTGGTTGGTTTTTTTCTTTCTAAATAAAATTTTTTAAAAAATTTTTTAAATTTAAAAAAAATATATTTTCCTGAGAAAACCAAACTGGGAATGGTGAGTTTAACTTTGTAAGCTAAGCAAGCAGTCCCAGGAAGTCAGGTCTAGGTATAAAAACCAGCTAGAATGAATGTTGGCACCAACATTATTTGTACTGGGTCTTTCTGAGTTTGTATCCCAATTTTCCCCTCCTAAACACACTGAGGCATTAGATTAGGAACTACCCTACTACAGTCCTACCTCACCTTAACTTAACTGATTACACCTGCAAACATTCTATTTCAAGTTGGGCCTCATTCTGGGGTTTGTCGTGTGCATGAGTCTGCGTAGGATACTTTTCAATCCAGTATAACCTTCAACTACACCTGAAGATCTTCAGACTCTTTTTGCATGCAACTACGCATTGGGGTGGGGGAGTTGCATAAGTCACTGTGATAGAGATGACATCCGCAGACGTCACTGAACAGAGGTGTGACCACTAGCTTCCTTTCTCCTCTACCAAAGTCTATGCATTGCCCTTGACTCTCCCATTCTTAGGTCTTTTCTCCTTCGTGACAGTGATTGTGAGGAGCTGGAGCCTACATTATTTTCATCTGTGTATTGTGAAATAGACAGTTTTAGTATGAAAAGTGTTTGGAGAGCAAGAGATAAAGAAAAAACATGAACAGGACATTATTTAGAGTCAGTTATTTTTAATACATTATCCCATTAGGTATCATAGACCTCTCTTAAAGAATGAATACAGACATTTGAGGGCTGCCCAAGGCTGCACACAAGAAAACAGTCGGAACATGTGTGTGCTTTGTGGACCCAGTACAAGTAGCACAGCAGCATGTCACAAACCATTATGAGCAAGGAACAGCGCTAAGATCCTGCCAGACAGATCAGTGCTTCTGTGAGTCATAATATGATCTTTTCTAGTGTACTTTTGGGAAACTAGTAGACACTGCACTTCTTTTCAAATTACTCTTGGTTGCTAGACTATGCTTCTTTGAATCCAAGTAGACTTCATGGACACCACAATGAAAAGGGTTTTTTGCATATAAAACTTATATTAAACATCTCTGCAAAAACTGGTTGAGTGAAATGTCAGATTGCCTCCAAAGGGGAAAGAAAAAAGACTAGCTGATTACGATGGTACATACCTGTGATTCCAGCACTCTGGGACGCTAAGGCAGGAGAATCTCAATTTCCAGTCTAGCCTAGACAATTTAGTGACTTAGTGAGAGCCTATCTCAAATTTTAAAAAAGAAAGAAACTGGGGTATTAAAATACATTTGGTAAAGATGTATTCTTCTCTAAGCTTTTAACGAATATCTTCACTTATATAAAAAATTAAATACACAAAAAACTGAAATTAAAAATTTTGACTTTATAATCTTAGGACAGGTCTTAGATATTGACTGACTGGTCCTACTGGCTAACTGATATGACATCACTTCGTTATCTCCTCTGCCCTTGTCTCTAAATTTGGTTGAAAATAACATCTATCTTCCAAAATTACCGATACTCAAGTCAGATCTTGAAAGTTCAAGTGTGTCACACAAAGCAAGAGAAATATACCTGGGCATATATATTTGAGAGTTTGGCGCCAATACAGGTGACCATGTTGCCAGAATGTGGCCTGAGGCGCTTCTGTCATGCCCAAGGCAGTACTGTTCAGGGTCAAGCTTTTGCTTACCCTTAGGGAGTGTTAGTCCCTAAGGGTAAGCCCCATCCTCTCCTTCTTGCCAGTGTCCAAAACAGCTCCTGGTAAGACCCAATATATTCAAATTCATAAATGAATTAATATCACTCAACAACATGGACTTATAAACACTTTTTAAAGGTCACAAAAGCACAGTTCTTTTTTTCAAGCTGTCTTACAAATTGGAATCCTTATAATGCTTTTAAAACATAACCCTTCAAATTTGATGAAGGAAGTTTCATGAGAACTAAAAGTATTAAGACAATCAAATATATATTTAAAAAGAAGGAAATATCATAAGGGAAATTTTAAAATTTATAGCCTGACAATATATTAAGAGTAGGAAAGGCAGGCTCAGCCCATTTAGATTCAGCTAGCCTTGAGATTCCAATGCCAGCTGCAAATTGTAAGGTAAGTATAACTTAAGCAGAAAGTACATCTTGTTGTGCTAACTTGTTTCAAGGTGTCAAGGACTCATCACCCAGAGACAGAGCAGCTCAGTCTAAGCCAGTGATTGATTCTTCATGCTTAACCAAGTCCCTAACCTTAAGAAACTCCCTTCAAGCCCAAAACAAGTCTGTCTGATAACATATGACCCAACCTACATAATCAATTATAAAATAACCTGATATCAGCCTTTTGTACTTCCTGCTTAAAACATGTATAAGTGTCTGTTTAACCCCAAGACAGGGCTGGCGATTTGGAATTCAGTTTGCCCCAGCCTGCTGGCATAATAAAGATTTGCCTCCCAACTCTTTAGTGCTGTGTCTTCCATTTGATTCAGTCCTGATTTTTTCCACAGCAATGTAAAGGCAAGGAAAAGGAGGAACATCGTTTTTCACCTCCTGCACTTCTGAATCATAGAGATCTGGCATGCTTTCCATACTCCAATTCTCATAAAAAAAATCATAAATTCCCTTCATGCCATGTTATCCCAGGATGAGTTTCTGTTGTTGGCTTTAAATGGCCTACAAATGACCACAGTCCATGGCTGGCGAAATGTATGAATTATGTAGAGGGACAGGTAGTATAGATTTACAAGCACTAGCCAAAGGATAATGCCATGGCCAACACACTATCAGGTTCTGATTTCTCCACCAAGGTACTGCAATACACATTGCTATGTATTGAGTAAATTAACTTCCAAAGTAGTAAATATTAATCGAGGATTTCAAGTTTTGGTAGCTTTTATATGGCAATGATTCCCACTATTTGCATCAATATATAAGTGTATGAATCATTGTTTCATGTAAATATTCATACATTTTCATTATGTATGTATAATAAACCCATGCACATTCATATATAAAATGCATATGTGTACCAAGTATACATACACATGGAATATACATAAGCTCATTTATATATAATATACATATCCTTATATGAATGTATATATAATTTGTCTATGCAACAAATACATATAGAATACATGTAGATATATAATATACATGTACAAGGTATATATATGTGTGTGTAATGTTCATATTCATGAGTACATATATACATATATTTACTCTCAGCTTTTCAAAATCAATAAAAAATTTATCTTTGGTCACACCACATTTTTGACATTAAAAAGGGAAATTGAATTAGTATTGCTCAGCAATAGAGCAACATTCCTCTGATTTTTTTTTTTTTCGGTAAGAGGTCATTTTTACCTATATCAAATAGTAAAAGAAATTTAAATGCTAATAAACATGTGAAATACTCTAGCTTCATTTTTTGAGCCATAGCCATGCTCATCAGTAGCCAGGTTCTAGAGCTGACTGGGTGACAGATAGTTAGAAACCATGGACCTTGAGTGCCAAATTCACGTGTGGACTGCTTCTCTATGAAACAAGCAGCACTCATCCTGTAAAACTGTTGGCTCCTCTGTAAATTATCAGTTTCTCAGTCAAGAAAAACAAGTAACAAAAACAATCCTGGAAGTGAAACCAATTCCTGCCCATAAAGTGCTATGCAAAGACAGGAGGACAAGAAATGTCACGCTTGTTACAGGATCGCTGTGACCCCAGTATTTCTTTCTACACACTATTCTAAATTTTAAAAGCTTTAAATGATACATGCCTTCTCCTGACTTCTAGTTTTCTCCTTTTCGTTGTCTTTAGCATCTGTTTTTAAACCCTCCAAGGCACTTAACAATGTCACTGGGCTCCAGAGTAGCCACCTCTGGCAAATTTTATTGGCTGTTGAGATGATCTAGGAAAAATCCTGAGTTTTGGAACCAATACTATAAAATGCGCTGCCTCTCCACCACTCAGAAAGCTTACCTATAGTGATTATGGCTGGTGAAAGACTGGCACCTGCCCTTTTGGGGTAGGAAAGAGGGCCCCATAAGAGATATAGCTGTGAGATTTTCCATGAATGTTGGTACATTTTCCACTTGGAAAAGCAAACAACTCAACTTCCCCGTCCCCAAACCAGGCATGTCACATGACTGGCTATTTTTGCAAGCTTCCCAGTACATTTTCAGGGTCATTTTAGTGGCAGAAAGTGGTAAACTGCCTGAACATTTTTAAAAGGAGAGAGGACAGAGAAAGCCACTCCTGTCCCAGACACGACACAGGTGGGCTGAGATGATCTGCTGTAGGGTCAGCTCCTAGCAAGGTGTCCCAGGATTGCAGCTGCTGCTAGGAGAAAAATAATGCAGAGCAAGCAGGTGACATCAATTGTATTTCAGATAATCAGTGACAAGATCTGCCATATCCAGAAGGTTCTGTGCTCTGGCTGAAAGAAGCACAAATCAGGTTGTCCCTGGCTGGGTCAGAGAAGCGCTTCAGAGTCAGACAAAAGTAATGAGGTGATGGTGAGACTCAAACTAACCCACTAAAGAACTTTCAGAAGTACTGTTCCATCAATATTCTATGCTAGCTGGGAACAATGGCCTGTAATCCCAGCACTCCAGGAGGCTCAGGCAGGAAGACTGTAAATTCAAGCCCAGCCTGAGGAGCTCAGCAATTTAGTGAGGCCATATCTCAAAATAAAAAATAAAAAGAGTTGATGTATCTCAGTGTGAAGGTCCTAGATTTAACCCCCAGGATTCCCCAAATTTATACTTCAATCTTGTCTGTGTGTGTGTAGCTTTTACATTTGAGTGCACAACAAGGGTTGATTTAAGTCTATGTCAAGCATGTAATCTAATAAAACAAGGGCTGTGTTTTATAAAGAGAAATAAAATCAAAGCATCTTGAGACCAAGAAAAAGTTTATGTTCTTGAACTTGATGGAAATATGTTTTCTCATTGCTTCAATTTCTTAGTCCACAACATGAATAACCAGGTACATGATAGCATGTTATAAATCAGAAAAAAATCAAAATTTCAAGTTTAATGTGCATCCAAATAGCTTGTTTAAGAGTATATTTTGATGGAGTAGGTCTGGACCAGAGCTGCCACCTATCTAACCAACTCCTCTGAACAAGAAGGAGACCATACTGGCACAAGTTGGTGGAGCAAGGATGCCAGCGCAAGGTGGCAGGGCTTTGTAGGTTTGTGATGGTCACCAAACAAGGCACACCAGGAGAGTGAAGGAGAGTGAATGCACAGAAGAGTAGAATTAAATGCTACTGCCAAAATCACTTCTGAGATGGAAAATTCATTAAACTCTGATCAGAAAGAGGGCAGAGCAATGAGGAGGACCTGGATCATGTTTCTGAGTCTTGTTTCCCCACAGACCACATCTGGCTCATTCCTCCTGGTTTATACTCCAGTGGTGAGGGCTGCCAAGAATACTATTCAATATACCATACTTAAATGTTATGCCCCGGATCCACTAGAACAGGCCTGAGTTCAAACTCTGCTTCCTTGTTCATTTTAGCATCTCACATGGGGTTCGTGATTCACATTCGTTATGGGGTCCACCCAGCCTTCCTGTTGCAGTGTTGTCTTCATCCTGTGGTCAAGGAGATGGGCTGCTTATCTGCCCTCAAAGGCAGGCTCCTTCCTCTTCCTCGATGCTCACCTGCCCTGATTGTTGAGCTCCTGGCCCTTTACATTCATTCAGGTGGCAGGAAGAATGTCACATATAGAGATCAAGCCTAAAGTAGTGGGTAGCACCTGTCCATTGGCATGAATTCCTTCACACATGTCTTGCCCTGCAGGGCACAAAGGGCAAGCCAGGTGACTAGGAGGGAAAGATACAGTATCATGTCTGCCATGGCCTCCTGATCACTGCTACGCAGATGATTCATTATGGCCAAATATGTCTGAAAAATGGGGAATTTACTTTTAGATCTAGAATGTGCACTAAAAGACTTCTGAGTTAGTGTGGGGCTTTTGGAAGGTGACTGTGTTATAGGGTGCTATATTCACCTATTGAACTCATAGCTAAATGTGCAGCTAGGAGCTAGAGCTTGATTGGAGGAGGATTACTAGACATGTGACCTGGAAAAATATATTCTTGTTGCAGTTTTCTCTCTACCACTCTTATTTCCTGACTGCCATAAGGTAAGCAGCTTTCCTCCACCAGGTCTTCCCATCATGCTGCTTCTGCCTTGGAGGCAGCAGACCATACACTGAACCCTCTGAAACTATGACCCAGAATAAACTTCTCTTACTTTAAACTGTGTCAGGTATTTCGTTCTGACACAAGAAGGTGACTAAGACACTGTGCTTGCAGACTGAATCCAACAGTTAAGCACAATGTAGCAAACAGTAAAGCATATTTGGACACCATCCTCAGCCCAAGAATGGAGCATTTAGAGAAACTTTAGTTCTCAGCCATGTGGCATGCAAGAAATGAGGAAGGCCTACTGAGAAGGTCCAGTAAGGAATGTCACAATGACCCACCAACTAGATCTGATCCTTGATTTATAGTTAAAGACATTAAAAATCAGAAAATGTAACTTGTTGGTTACAAGAGGAGCCAAAATCACAAAGGTCTGTTTCATACCAATGCCTAATATCACATAGCGCTCGCCTGATGTGGAAGTCCTTATTGAATATATCTAAGCCAGATACTATGGCACATGTCTATAATCTCAGCACTTGGAGAAACTGAGGCAGGAAGATCACAATTTGGAGTCCTGCCTGGGCAATTTAGCAAGACTCTGCCTCAAAATTAAAAAGAGGGGTTAGGGGTAGAGTTTAATGTAAATGCCCTGGATTCAATCCCCAGTACTCTCAAAACATAAAAAAATTCTAGATTGCCCAGAGAGGGGTACACACATAGGTACATATGACTGTAGAGTACATATGTGTGTGATTGGGAGCAGAAGCTTAATTTTGTGTTGGTGTGTCCAGGAAAGACAGGAAAGTCTGCTTACACTCAGAGGATATGAGTATCACCAAGGTTTCCACCCAATTATTTTTCATTCTGAGTACAGAAAATACAGCTGTCTTCATTTGTTTCTTATTGCTATAGAAGAATACCACAAACCAGGTAGTTTATAAAGAAAAATAACTTATTTCAGCCCAAGATCAAGAACATAAAACTGGTTTGGACCTTCTTGTTGTGTCATTCCATGGCGGAAGGCATACATGGGCAGGAGTCCAAGAGCTGGAACATACAGCCCCAGCCCTTTCGGAACTGGGATGAACAGCCCTAAGTGTAGTGCCCTGCCTGGCTCTACCCACCTGGAGGCCCCACCTCCTCACACAGCTGCAAAGATGTTAACTTTCCAAAGTCGGCTTTTGAGGGACACATTCATACCACAGCAGTAGCCATATGGGAGCATTCACTGACAGCACCAAAATGAGGTTTTGTGTTGCTTAGAGCAACGGTGCCTGTGAATGTCAGCACAGGTGAAGCGGCTTCCAGCTTTGGTTCAAGGGAAGATGATATTGGGCCATAGATCTGTGACCCAGTGCAGAACTCTCTCCAACTGAGGTACATAGTCTTCCTTTCTCACCGAAGTTTTAAACTGAACCTGATTCTAATTACGTTTTCAATCTGTGTGGGTTTGTGTGTGAAATAACAGCCCCTCCCTCATTAAAAAAAATCACACGAGCAGGCTAACAATGATTTTATTTCCTTAAATTTGAAAGAACTGCACCAATGTGTGGAGGGGAGGTCCTCACCTTGGAAATTTAATTTATATTCTGAAGAAAGTCAGCTGCTTATAGCAAATCTCAGGTAACATCCAAAAGTTATCAAATGACTTAACCATTTGCAAACAGATGCCGTGTAGAAATATAGGGCTAGACGAAAGATTTTGCAGGGCAATCCTGTGTGAGGCTTTGTTCCTCTGTCACACACAGACCTGCCTGCAGAGATGATCTCTCTAAAAGCGAAAGGAGAGCCAGGTGTGCTGGTTGTGCTGATAATGTCAGCTACTCTGGAGGCTGAGGCAGGAGATGTAAGCAAGCCTGGGCTATTTAGCAAGACCTTGTCTCAAAACAAATAGGTTTGAGAAATAATCTCAGTGGGAAAAATTTGCCTAGCAAGCATGAGGCCCTTGTTCAAATACACATAAATATAATAAATACATATGCAAATAAGTGCTACAATAAATACATAAATAAGTAAGTGCTGAGTGGGGAACACAGACTACTATGCATGGTTAGTTCTCAGATTCATTGGCACTTTTTTATTGTGTAAGCATTTAGGATCGTTTTTTTTATTGCAATAGCTTGTCATGACAAATATAGGCTTAGAAAAATTTGATGGACCAAGATAAGGGAAGAGATTAAAAGATAAATTGTAGACTCAGAATCCCAAGTGTCCAACTTGTTCATTTTTGCTGGCCAGAGGAAAAAAAGGAGTTTCCAGAAGAAATGATGGAGGAAGAGACGGATTCCAAAAGGTCACCAGAAAAACCACACATACACGTTGATAATCACAGGTTTATTTATAAAGTACCCCGGAATTAAGCAGAGTAGCTATAGGCTTGGAAAAGTATTTGGGGGAATGTAAAGTCTACTTACCTTGCTGAGGATGTAGCTTAGTGGTACAGCACTTGTTTACAAGGCTCAAGATCCTGGGTTTCAGCACCACAAAAACAAAACTTCCCTATTTTTTGCAATACGCCAGAAACAGAAAGGCGAGTACCCTATGTTCTCTCTCATTCGCCGAAATTTTAAAATTCAGCCTGAAAGTAGAGAAGTGATGACTATAGTTTGGAAAGGAGAGGGTGGGATAAAGGTTGGATTTGATCCATGCACACTCTGTACATGAATAGCACTATCACACTGAACTCCACAATTAATTTGTGTTAATAACATTTCAATCCGTTTGCCTTAATCTTTTGTCATTACAGCGAAGCCAGTTCAGTTTGAACTCTCCCAGACTGCTCTGCTCCTCCTCCACCTCTGCAGACAATAGCAGCCCGGCTGCAGGCACGGGCAGGGGCAGTCGGCGGCGGGAAAGAGGGCGTCACGGTTTTCTCTGCTTTGGTCAGGGACCGTGGTTAATGAGGGCGGCGGCAACCTGTCCCAAGTGCCCTGCTGCCGGGCGCGGGCTTGGTTCACAGGCAAGGCAAGGTACGCAGGAGGCCCTGCCGAGGAGCTCGCAGGCACGCTCGCGGTGAGGACCATCGTGCTCTCGGGCGTTACCTGCGGGGAGGACACAGAGCCGGGCACCTCCGCTCTGCATGCTGCTCTCTGAATACCCCGACGCGTTCCGGGCGCAGCAGTGTCACCTCCGGAAGCCAAGCTTCCCCCTCCGCGAGCAGCTCGCCTTGAGGCTCGGCCGCCGGCAGGGGGCGCGCGCCACGGCACCAGCTCGCACAGCACGGAGGAGGACGAGCCTGGACTCGGTGGTCACTCCCGGCTGCTCTGTGTGAAAGGATGCCCTTGATTTTCCATCTCGGTTCTGCTTTCTTCCCAAGCAGCCCTTTCCTGCTCGTGTGCACGCAGACTGCCTTTATTTTTAACCTATTCATTTCTTTCCACCTTTCAGGCTACTGAAAAAAACTGTTCGAACTGATAAACAAATTCAGTGAAGTTATAGGCTAAAAATCAACAGAAAAGTCAGTAGATTTTATATACCGATAACAAAGTTGTTGCACATGAAGCCAGGTAACCAATCCTATTCACAATATCGACAAAAATAAAATAAAATACCTAGGAATAAATTTAATCAAGGAAATAAATGACTTCTGTAATAAGAATTACAAAACACTGATGAAAGAAATTGAAGACACAAAGAAATGGAAAAGATCTGATGTTCGTGGATTGAAATTATTATTACTGTTAAAATGCCCTAAATATACTATCTTTAAAATGTCCTTTTTACTACTTAAAACAATCTACAATCCTATCAAAATAGCCATGATATTCTTCACAGAAATGTAAAGAAACTCCTAAAATTCGGATGGAATGACAAAAGACCTAGAATAGCCAAAGATACCCTGAGTAAAAATAAACAAATTTAACATATAAAAATGCTAGACTTCAAAACATACTACAAAGCTATAGCAACCAAATAACATGGTACTAGCATAAAACCATGCATATAGAGTAGTGACCCCATAAAGTGAGCAGCTTTTCTCTGCTGGTCCCTTCCACCATGCCCTTCCTGCCTTGGAGCCGGATGACCATCGATGATAACAATAAGCCAAAATAAACCTTTTCTGCCTTTAAGTTGTGGGTGTTGGTTATTTGTCTTAGTATGAGGAAAAGTGACTAAAATAACTACTGAAAGAAAACTGGAGGAACAGACAGGCATTGTGCCACACACCTGTAACCCCAGCGTCTGGAAGGCTGAGAAAGTAAGATCACTATGAGTTTGAATTCAAGGCCAGCCTGGGATACATAAAGATTCTGCCTCAATTCCCCCACCCTACCCCATCCCCCAAAAGATGAGAAAGAAAAAAAGAAAGAAAGAAAGAAAGAAAGAAAGAAAGAGAAAGAAAGAAAGAGAAAGAAAGAAAGAAAGAGAAAGAAAGAAAGAAAGAAAGAAAGAAAGAAAGAAAGAAAGAAAATATAAGGGAAATGTTTCACAACATTTGTCTAGGCAAAGATTTTTTAGATATGACTCCAAAAACACAGTCAACAAAAGTAAAAATTGACAAATGGAATTATGTCACCATATAAAAAGCTTCTGTACACCAAAGAAAATAATCATCAGGAAAAAAGGGACAACCTACAGAATGGAAAAAATGTTTAAATGCTATCCATCTGATGAGGGTTTAATACCCAGAAAATATAAGGAACTCAAATAACCAAATAATGATAGTGATGATGATGATGATGATGATGATGATGGGGGAGAGAACAATCTGATTTTTAAATAAGCAGATGACCTGAATAGACATTTCTCAAAAGAAGTATGCCAATGTCCAACAAATACATGAAAAAATGCTCAGTATCACTAATCATCAGGGAAATGTAAATGAAAATCAAAATAAGCTATTATCTCACTCCAATAAGAATACCTACAATGAAAAACACAGAAGAAAAGAAAAAGCAACCCACGTGCTCCCCTGGTAAGCAGCTGTGGCTCAGGCAAGCTGCAGCCACCCAGGGGAAGAATCACCCAGCATCTCCCAAGATCTGCACCACGTTGGAACTTAGGTTACTGGGAAACCAAACAGCCCGCTTGCCTCCCTGGTAAGCAGCCGTGAGTCTACCAGCGTGTGGGCTGACAATCAAACATCCCATCCACCCTCCCCGACCCCCGTTAGCAAATGGGCACCAGAGATCTGAGCATCTCTTGGGAGGTTAACCATATGCAGTGTAGCAAATAGGGGGGATTTCTTTCTACCATCTCTTTGAAGGCAAATATTGTTATCACTGTTTTGCTTTGTTCCGATTAACTGTATTGCTCTATTCAATATTCTCTTTTGATAAGTTCTATAATGTTCTGTATTTGGTTTGATTTTGCAATACCTGATAGAAAGAACAGCTATTGTGGAGATAGTAATATATACTATGGTACCTATTACTGTTATCCCAGTAACCTGCTGTGAAATCCTGTACCAATTTCACTGCATGGTCTCAATTGGTTTTGTTCTGTCTTGTTTTGCTGTATTTTCAAAATAATAAAAAAAAAATTAAAAACACAGAAAATAATAAATGCAAGTGAGGTTGTGGAGAAAAGAGAACTCTGTTACACTTTGTGAAAATGTAAAGTAGTACAGCCATTATGGAGAATAGTATGGAAGTTCGTCAAAAAAACCCCACTAAAAATAGAACTTTCATAAGACCCAGTGACCCCACTTCTGTGTATAAATCTGAAGGAATTGACATTGGTATGTTGAAAAAACACCTATACTCCTATGTTTATCATAGCACAATTCTTAATTACCAGGGTTTGGATGGAATAAACTCAAGTAAGCATTAACAAATGAATGGATAGAGAAAATATGGTACATATGCAAAAAGAGATATTATGCAGTCATAAAGAAGGGTGAAATTCTTTCATTTGTAGCACCACAGATGTAACTGAAGGATATTATAAACAACTGTAATAAGCCAGGTTCAGCGAGACAAATGGCATGTGTTCTCATTATCCTTGAATCTAAAAAGTTGATATCAAAGAGGTATGGAATAGAATAGTAGTCACCAGAGCTTGGTAAGAAAGTGTGGGAGGGAGTCATGGGAAGAAGATGATTAATGGGTAAAGGGAGTACAGTTAGGTAAGAGGAATAACTTCCAATGTTCTATAGCACAGCAGGAGAACTGAATTTGTCAACAATTAATCGAATATTTTGTGAATATATATTGTGAATGTTCCTGATACAAAGATTTGAAGTGACAGATATGCCAATTACCCTGGTCTGATTATTACACATTGTATGCAAGTACTGAAATATCACACTGTGCCTCACACATGTGTACAATTACTAGGTGTCAATTAAAAACAAGAATATACATTTTAAAAATTGTATTTTAGATGGGTTGCATTTGAATTGCCTATAAAATGTCTAAGAAGAGAGATACATAAAACAATATAATAGACTTGAATTTTTAAGGAATCCTTGAGCCCAAGAGGGAAATGTACCTTCTCCATGGACAGTTGACATGGAGGGCCGTGAAAAAGACTGGTCACCCATGCCAAGAGCACAGAGCATGGTTCCAAACAAACACCTAACAGACCTCGCATGCATGGTGCTGGGTGAGAGAAGCCCACATTAAGACCTCTCTTGCCACAGATTCCCTTTGTGTAATATTCTTAAAAGCTGCCACTCTGGGCTTTAAGCAGGCCAGTGGTTGCCAGGGCCTGGGGCCAGTGGCAGAGGGAATCCTAGGATGCTGGTTTTAAGACCCACTTTGTGCTGCTTACACAATCCCTGTAGATGTGACATCCCAGAGCAGAGTTACATAAAACACATTTTTTTTCAAAAGACAAAGGAACCCCAAACTTGGGAGGCTTTATCTGACTTCAGTCATCTACCTCAAGTTGTCCACAAGTCTGCAACGGCCTCATCTCCACATGCATGTGGATCACAGCCGGCTCTCAGCAACAATCAGGAAGGTGTGCTAGGCAGGAGGGCAGGAGGCTTTCAGTCAGAGACCCCACCTGGGACAGCTGCAAGCTGCCTTTTCCTATAACCTGTGGGGGGGTGTCCCTGATAGTCTGAGCATGCTCTACAGCAGAATCAGCACTGGAACACTGACATGGTCCCATGAGAAGTCCTGGAAAAACCCCAGGGAACTTGAAGAAAAGCCATATCATACACCCTGACAGAGGACACGAGCAAACTCCATCTTCTTCCTTGTGCCATGTCCTTACTGTCTTCTCTTTACATCTCAGTTACAATCCCTGTGTTGAAAACAGAAAATTCTACTACAAATAAAAATACAACCTCCAGTTCCATTTAACAATTACAATAGCAATACTATGGTGCTTCAGGTTATCCCTTGGAGAAGGCCTTGTGGGTGTGGGTTCCAGCCAGCAAATTCTGTGGGAATCAGAGCACACTTGGGTTGGGAGCTGAGCTGAGCTGCCTCTTGTGGTGCTCTGGAGTCACACTGAGCCCAAGTCACAGAGTGTCAAGCAACAAAGGCAGGGAAGTGGTGGGGGGGGAGGGTAATAGGAAAGACCTGTCGAAGCTCCATGGATGGGAAAAAGTGACAAAACAAATGATGATACACAATTACTGATCAATAACATTTTGTTAGCTGGGTGTAGTGGGACACACCTGTAATACCAGCACTTGGCAAGGGTGGAGGGGAGACTGAGGCAGAAGGATTCAAATTCAAGTCCAGCTTGGACCACCTACTGACTTAGTGAGATCCTGTCTCAAAATACTGAAAACGCTGGGACTGTAGCTCGGCATGAAGGCCTTGGGTTCAATCCCAAGTATTACAAAATATTCTTATCATCATCATCATTTTGTTTAGCATTTGGCTATGTAGAAAATAAAGCAGCACAGATTGTTGTCATAGATATTTAGGTTTCAAGCATCGTGGCAGGCCACCTCCAAGTCACTGGCACTCATTCCTGCCAGATTTCCAAGCCGCTGTGACCTGGGAGCCCCTGGGGTCTCTAGGCCAGGACAGCGTCCTCCTGCTGGGGGTCCTCGTGCCCTGGCAGAACCTCCTTGTGGAACGTCTTCCACTTCCCCCAATATTCCTCCAAATGAGATCCCTCATGTGCTACCACACGGTAAGAGCGCAGGAACACAGGAAATGATTTACCCAGTAAGGCCCCAGAAAGGAGACCATGGGATGGGGTCCCAGATCTGCAGCGCAGCCCTGAGGAGAGCCGTGGCAGCACCACTCCAAGAGCTCAGAGTCACAGGCCAGGAGGACAAATGTCCCTAGTGAAGCCTCCTCAAAATGAAGCCTGCCATCATCTTCTGGATGTGTTTAATTAAGAGTAAGAATATATCGATTTACTTATAAGAAACACACAAGAAGACAAAGATGTTTGGGCTGAACTTTTCATTTTAACAGTCTTAAAAATAATGGGAAACTGGAAATCCACTTGCGTCCTCCACATGGAAAGGGAGAATTACTGGAAGAATCCATGCCCCTGGCAGACATCACCTGCCACGTGTGCCCTTTTGTGGGATGTGACCATGTGAACACAGCTGCCCACCTGGCGAGAGGCCACAGAGGCCCATGCTTCTGTGCGGGTGCAGGGATATGAAAAAGATGTGCTGAAATATTAAACATGGTTACAAGTAGTTTTAAGTAATTTAATTTCTCCTTTTTGGTTGTCTGTTTGGCTTGGATTTTCTACAAACAGTGCTACCTATGTAATTGGAACTAAAGTTGACTGCATTAATTTAAAATTAAGAGACAGTACGGTTTCTATAAGGTATTCCCTAAGGGTGTAGCAGTAGGGAAAGTTGTACTGGAAAGTATAGGGATTCGGGGTAGGGGACAGCTCACTGAGGGGCCCTTGCCTGCACTGTGCAGGGCCCTGCCTGAGCGCCAGTCCCCGGAGGGAAACAAAGGGGGCAGGGCAAAGGGGGAGAGATGCAGGGCAAACTGGAGAGAGAACAAAGGAACTAGGTAAATTCTCTTTATTATGTCTCTTCCTGATTGTGATCTGCCAGAGACCAGTGGGGATTAAATTAGGAATATGGAGCCAGCCAGTGGGGCAGGAAGGTTCTGAGCAGATGTCCGATCTCTGCCTGCCACTCTCAGTTGTCTGCCGGATAGCAGTTTCCACTCTGAGAAGCTGTCACTGCCCAGTTGTCCGCTCTGCGTGACTTGCCACAAGTGAAACATGGTGTTTCCTCTGTGATTATCCAACAGATGCTGGCCTTTTCCACTGGACTGTGGGCTTCATGAAGATAGACAGTTGTGATTTTTTTTAACTTTTTGCTTTTTGCCCACCATCTTATCCTTACAAATTGCTAAGGCAACTGATATATATTAGGGGCTCAAAAAATATGTTTGAGTGAACTAAAAGTGCTATAGCACATTTTCTGTAATTACAACACTTAAGCTATGGAAACATAAACTACCGTGTGTGTGTGTGTGTGTGTGTGTGTGTGTGTATTATTGGGCATTGAGCCCAGGGATTTCACATTAAACTATTTATTAGCCTTTTTTAATTTTTAATTTTGAGACAAGATCGTAGTCACTTATTTTCCCAGGCTGGGCTATACTTGTGATCCTCCTGCTTTAGCCTCCCAGAGAGCTGGGATTACAGGTATACACTACTACACCTGGTTCAACACCGACTACTTGATCCTGAAGTTGTCCTTTCACTTTTTGCTTTGCTTTCATACTTTATATCAGCCTTAAAACACTAATAAACCCTTCATAACTTTTCCCTTAGCAATTACTTAGTCTAAGACACTGTAGACCTCAGGAGAAACACCAGAACCCATGCACAGATAGCTAGGCCAAGAAAAGGTGAAAGTTGCTGGGCCTTCTGTTTGAAAGCTGACAGTTGATTCCTTCCAAGTACATTGCAGATAGGAGCTGAAAATTTGGTGTTGCTCCCACCATAGATCATCAACAGCCCTGGGAGATAAGGTCAAACAGAAGCCTGTCTCCACCAGGGGGATAGAAACCTTCCAGTCTTAGCTCTCAGAGATAGTGTCCACTGCACAGAACCACAGTAACTCCTCAGAACAAGATACCTTGAGGTACTGTAAGGACCAAGAGGCAGGGGCAGAGCAAGTGTGTTATCTCTTCTCAAATGCAGAGGGGAATACTTGGAGAATTGCCTTGGAAGTCAGGGTATTACATTGCCAGAAGACACATCTTTCAAAGAAAGATTATTGTGATTCTAAGTGATTTACAATAAAATTGTCACAGAGCTGTTCTAAAATCAATCAAGTGCCCCCAAAGTCAAGTTGATCGTACGGTTATTATGAAACATAGTTACTAGGAATATTGGGCTATATTCAAACAGGACCATGGCCATTCTGAGAGAGTAAATTATGGGGCCAAGAGTGTGGGTGCTCAGTGTTTAGGGAGACACATTAGGGAGTGGAAATGGTGCATTCATCCCAGAGCTGAGGGCATGATCAAAGCCAAAGTGCCAGGGGCTTTGGAGAGCATGCTGGTGTCAGGATGGATGTGGGGCCCAGGTTCCCGGGGCACAGGAAGGAGAAAGCTTTGCTTAAGTACTTTGCAAGGAGAAGGAACTCACATAGCCAGGGAGCTTAACCAGGAACCACTGAAAACCTAAGTAATATGGAAATACTCAGACTTTCATGGAAAATGCCATTCACCAGTACCGTGTCTTGGCAAAGAAACATTGTTGTCTATGATATTGCCACGGTGAGACAGAGAGAAAGGGGTGGAGAAGCAAGCTGGAATTTAAAACCAAGCCACACCATGACTCCAACCCTCCCTCCACCTTGTCCCAATGTAGGGACCATGGCAGGCCACATATTTGAGGGATTTATCTGTTGTAGCCCCATGTATTTGCTTCCTCCATGTCCTTGATGATTTCCCACTCCAGGCTCTGGGATGGTGTAATGGACTCTCCTTCCCCTCATGTATGGGGTGCATAACTTTACCCACTGCCTTCCTGAAGACTTTTAGTCCTGCCCTTGGGGTCACAGCCACTGATAGAGAGTCATCAGAGTCCCTGATCTCCCCATGGTCTTGATATTGCTTCTCTGTAGACAATAGCCCTAAGCTCCTTCAACTTCAGCATTTCCCTTTCCACTCCTGTCACCACCCAGTGCTGGGTTATCCACCCAGAAATTCTGGTGTGCTTGGCTCCAAAGATCTGTGCATAATAAATCTGGGCCCTCAACCTGCTGGCTCCAGAGAGATGCAGGCGCTGTGAGTTCGGGCTGGAGTGGGGCCCAGGAGCTCAGTGAACTTTCTGCTTTCTGGGAGCAGATAAGAAAATGCTGATACAATGAAAGGATGATGACAGATGGGTGGATGGATGCATAGTCGGATAAACGGGAGGAAGGAAGATAGGAAGGGAGGGAGGGAGGAAGAAAGATGCTCTGTAACAAGAAAGTAAGAAATCATGAACAGGCCCCCAAAATGCCATTTATTTTAGCGCAGAAAGGTGACAAGAAGCCAAGATAGAAGTTCGCCCTGAGTTGCTCCGAAGAGTGCTCAGATCAGTCCTGCAGCTGTCCAGAGAGGCACAAGGGTTGGGAGCTGGCAGGTCCTCCAAACCAATGTCTCCTGGCCAGTTTCCCAGCTTCCACCAGCCAGCTTGCTCTCTGCAGTGCTTGGTTCTGTTGCTCTTAAGCCGTAGATCACACTTAAACATCCTTCTGTGGTTTGCCGCGGCTGTTTTGTGCACCGCAACCCCCGCCCAGGCAAGCCAGCCTCTGGTACACTGTGTCATTCCCGCAAGTGTGAGAACACGGGAAGGAGGAACGGATCTGTTGCTCGCTCCCAGACGAGGGCGCACTAACGCTGCAAAACTAAAATCGGAAAAGGCTAGGAAACTTTGACGATGTGACCTCGCCATCTTGTGGCCATTTTTACCATTGCACCTAGAAGGTTGCGTACTGTATTTCACTGTTGATCCAGACGACCAATGCTCGCGCTTGCTGTTTCCTGGTAGAATTAAATCCAAGGGAAATAGGAGTTGTTCCTCCCACACCTGTCTTTCTGTCTGTATCTCTTTACTTTCCTTAGGGTTAGTGTTTCCCTGAGGTCAGGTTTGGCTTCTGCTTTTCCGTGCTGGCTGGAAGCTAACACCTGCTAAGTCTGTCTCAATCCTGGATCTCTTCATCCTCCAGCTCACACTCTTCCTCAAAGTGTCTCAAGAGACCAGCTTGCCCCCCAGACACCGCTTCAGCTGCAGCCCACAGATTTCGATGTGTTGTATTTTTGTTGTCACGCAATTTGAAATATTTTTCAGTTTTCTCTGGATTTCATCTTAGGCCCATGAATTATTTAAAAGTGTATTGTATAATTGTCAAATATTTGGGAACTGTCCTGTATATCTTGTGGTTATTAATGTCCAGTTGAATTCCATTGTGCTCAGAGAATACATTTTGCAAATTTTTGATGCTTTTAATGAACTTCTTTGATGACCCAGCATCTTGTCTATCTTAGTGAGTGAATCATGTGCAATGGATTTACTGCTTCTTTTGTCTATTTCTATCAGTTGCAGAAAGGAATATCTTAATAACTCAGCTGTAACTGTGAAGTTATTATCAGTTCTTCCCGTGTTTGTTTTATGTAGCTAAAGTTCCCTGTTAATCACATGTGTATATAACTTAAAAGTCCTCCTGATGAAGTGCCACTGTGATGAGTAATGTCTCCAGCATTCTCCTGCTTCCTGTTTATTCCTGGATATGTTATGGTCCATTTATCTCCATATATCTTCACATCCCCTGAATAAAGATACAGAAAACTTTCAGCCATGTTTGCCCCTTGCCACCCCCAAGTAGCCTGTGTGTCGTGCTTGTACTATTATGACACCTTGAAAACCCCAGTAGCAATGCTATCATTTCACTTTAATAATCATATGTATTTTAATGAATTTAAGATGAAAAAAGAATTTATATTATCTAAGCTATTTATCATTGGCTTGCCTCTAGTAGTACAAATATAATTTCCCTTAGGTGCCGTTTTTTATCAACATGAAGAAATATACTTCTCTTTCTGGAAGTGCAGGTCTGCTGGTGATGTTTCCTTGGCTTTCCTTCCTCTGAGGCAACCTTGATTTGTCCTCCATTCTCAAAGGATTAGTTTGTTCAGCGTAGAATTCTAGGTTAGAAGTTATTGTCTCTAAGCATTTTAACTATATCATTCCAGTATCTTCTACCTGTCATGGTTTCTAATGTGACATCCATAGTAATTTAAATTATTGCTTCCCTGCACAAAATTGTTTTTCTCTAGCTGCATTAAGGAGTTGTTCTTTTATCTTTGCATTTCAATGATTTGATTATAATATATCTAAGAATAGTTTTCTTTAAGAATATCTTTCACTAAATTTAGAACGTTTTCAACCATTATTTCTTCACATCTTTTTTTTCTGCATTCATCTCTTTTCTGCTCTTTTAGAACCTCAGTGTTCCTTATTTTAGACCTTTTAACACTTCTTCATAGTTAACTGAAGTTCTGATTTTTTTCAGTAATGTTCTTCTTCAGTTCATTTTTTTGTGGTGGGAGGGAGGATCAACTTTGGGTTTGCTAACATTTTATCCTATCTTCTCCTTTCTATTGAGCCCAGTCACTAAGGTTTTAACTTCAGCCCAGTTTTTTGCCAAATATAAATTTTCATTTAGTTCCTTTGAATAATTTATATTTCTCTGCTGTCAACTTCCATCATTCAGTTTATCTCAAATGCATTTACCATTGCTTCTGCATGGAATTTAGTGATAATTGCTGCTTTAAAATCCTGTACTAATACTGCCAACACCTATACATTGGCCTCAGTATCTATTGATTATAATTTCACTTATCACTGATCACATTTTCTTGATTCTTAATATATTAATTTTGGCTTATATCATGGAAGTGTACATGTTAAATTATATTAATTCTATGTCCCATTATAATTTTCTGGAGAATATTGATGTTTATAAAAGGTAGCCAACATAGCTAGATCCAACCCCAAGTTTAGTCTTATTTCCTTGTGGATAGGGTTTCCAATTTCAGTTCCATTCTTGAAGATTTTCTTGTAGTTCCTTGGATTTGTTCTATGCATTTACAGCTGAGAGGTGAATGTCCAAGTTCAAAATCAGAATTAGGAATTCCCTTATTTGGCTTATTTGTCTAAACTAGTAATGTCATCTAAGGCAGTTGTAATATTACACAATTACAGTTTACTTGTTTTGAAAAATATCTGAAGGCTACAGTTCTTCCCACTCTATAATCCTTGAATTGTTTCAAATAATCCCGTGAGTAAGTCTTTCCCAGAGACCTGCCTGAAAACTCTTTTGGTTTCTTCCAAGCTTTGTCAATCATGTGTACACTTTTAGTGGTTGAGGGCAGGGGGAGTTGTTTGTTTGCTGCACTGGACATCGAACCCAGGGTCTTCACACTGAGCACAGCTTTACAACCCTTTCATATTTTTAAATAAAGTCTCACTAAGTCTCCAAATTGTCCACACCGGGCTCTAGCTGGTGATACTTCTGCCTCAGCCTCTGAGTGCTAGGATTATAGGTATGTGCCAATGCACTTAGTATATGCAGGGTTTTTTGGTGGACCTTTTTGTGTGCATTTTCTGATGAAATTGTGCTCTAATATTGTGGGCCCACTATTTTCTAATCTCTTACTGATTAAAAACAAAATCTCTGGATAAAACATAACATCACTGCTTGTGTACTCTGAAAATTAAACAATAGGAGGTAATTTATGATGAAGAATAAAAAGTTGGAGAAACTGCATGATCTAAAGTTGCATTCTTTTATAACAAGAAAACAAAATGAAGAAGCAATATCCACATTTAAAAGAATAAAACTAGACCCCTTCCTCACACCATATACAAAAATTAATTCAAATGTATCTAAGACCAGCATGTAAGTGCTTTAAAAACTCTTAGAAGAAAACAGAGATGCAAATTTTCATTACTTTGGGTTTTAAAATGATTCCACAGTATGACACCAAAAATACACAAAAAATATAAAAATTGGACTTCATTAAAATTAGACACTTCATACATCAATATACAGCATGAAGAAAGTAAAATATACCCTAATGAATGGAATAAACACTTGAAAATCATATATCTGATAAAAAATTGTACGCAGAATATATAAAGAACCCTAATGATTTAACAATAAAAATATACATGGCCCAACTTTTTTAAGCAAGCAAAAGACTTAAAAGGCATTCTTCCACAGAAGGTATAAAAATAAGCAATGAGCACATGAATAAGACTCAACATAATTAGTCAATAAGGGAATGGTAATCAAAAATCACAGTGGTATAGAACTTAACATTCAGCAAAATGGCTGAAAAAAGATAATAGCAATTGTTGGTGAGGATGTGGATCAACTAGAACCTTCTCACATTGCTGATGCTACTGTAAAAAGATGCAACAACTTTGGAAACTTTGGCAAAGTTCTTCAAAACATGAAATGGAAAGTCACTATAATAATGCAACGGGGCTACTCTTAGGAATATACCCAAAAGAAATGAAAATATATATCCACAAATTTGTACACAAATGCTCATAGCAGCATGATTCATAATAACTGAAAAGTGGAAACAAAGGAAGGGAGCTTTATTATGCCAACAGCTTCAGAGGGTTCAGTTCATGACCATTGGCTCCAAGACAATAGCATCCTGATGGAAGGGTGTGTGGAGCAAAGCTATTCCCTTCATGGCAGCCAAGATCAGAGTGCAGGAGGATCCAAGAGAAAAGGACCAAGGACCGGATATAGGCCCCATGACCATTACCCCATAACCAGCCAGCCAAATACCAGCCAGTGTGCTTCACTAACTTCCTGGGCATCTCCCAAGCCAATAAAGTTGAAAATCAACTCACATTAACTCCCACAGCTAATGTGGAATGATCTGTAAGACAAATTGAATGACAAAATTTGAATATGGACTATGGTTTAGTTAATAATACGGCCAGACCATCTGAAATGAATACACAGTTCTCAAATGAAGAAATATGAATGGCAAATAAATACATGAAGAAATGTTCATCATCATTAGTCATGAGAGAAATGCAAATTAAAACCACACTGAGATTCCATCTCACTCCAGAAAGAATGGCCAAGATAGAAAACACTGCCAACAACAAGTGTTGGAGAGGCTGTGGGGAAAAAGGAACTCTTCTACACTGCTGGTGGGAGTGTAGACTGCTGCAACCACTGTGGAGGTCAGTCTGGAGATTCCTCAAAAACCTGGGTATGGAGGTCCCATTTGACCCAGCTATTCCGCTTCTAGGCATATTCCCAGAAGAACTGAAAACATCATACCACAGTGATATATGTGCACCCATGTGTATAGCAGCACAATTTGTAATAGCCAGATCTTGGAAACAACCTAAGTGCCCATCAACTGAGGAATGGATAAAAAAGTTGTGGCATTTTTATACAATGGAGTACTACTCAGCTATAAAGAATGATCACATCGAGAT
>PVJX010018225.1:0-36876 GCA_004027295.1 Dolichotis patagonum
CTAAACTGGGAAGGATTCTGAGAATAATTATAAAAATGAGTTAATTCTTCTTATACCCTAGGTGCTGAGCTACATGAATTTGAAACATTACTTTGTGCATTCATAAAACATCCCATTCTAAGATTATTTGTATTTGTTGTCATAATACATCTTTATTGTTTTACATATGCAAATTTCAAGAAATATCAGGTTTTCAAGGAAACCAAAGTCCAGGAAGTGAAGTAGAGTTTGAAGTGTCTATAAGATGTCTAAGAGGTTTCTGGAAGCAATATGCAGGCTTTTTCAGTGGATCTCTGCAAGACTAAATGGGGCCTCTGATGCCAATGTGTTCTTGTTATTCTTAGACAGTGCAGGTGAGTAGGCAGGGACAGGCTCCATCACATGATTAGCAAGGCCTTTCTTGGGTAGGGTACATTCTGTCCCGGTGCTGGCTGTACCCTTCAACCAGAACACATTTTCAGTCCAATGATCCCCGGAGACAGTGTGCTTTCAGGACAGCCGGCTTTCAGGTTGGGAGAACCTCGCATTTTGAGAAACATCACAAAAAGATCAGCATTTTTATGAAAAACAAAGAGAAATGACAGGGTGAACTGGAAATATAGGGGGTAAACTGCTTGGTTTTGTTTAGCAAGCAGCTGAATGGTATGAATCAGTTTGCTCATTTCATTATGTACAAGGAGGAGTAACAGTTCTAAATTAAAATAATTCTGTTTCTTGAGTGAGTATCCATGAACATAATATTCCATTAAATTTTTCCTCCAGATAATTAAATGAACTCATTGGAAATGCTAGATGACTCCTTCCAAAAAAATAGCATGAAATTATTTCTTCTTCAGACTTGATTAAATCCCCAGTGCCTGTATAAATTTAATATTTGTGCCCAAATTTTACGTATCCATAAAGCACTGAATAAAGAATGATCCATCCCCAGTATCAGAAAAACTCAAGCAGCACATTCCCGACTCCAAGGGATACTGTGAAAAATGCCCCAGGGTTAGGGTTGGGCTTTAAGGGGATGCTATTTACACAGCCAGATGTATGTGCATGCTCCCCAA
Source organism: Dolichotis patagonum (assembly GCA_004027295.1). Classification (NCBI taxonomy): domain Eukaryota; kingdom Metazoa; phylum Chordata; class Mammalia; order Rodentia; family Caviidae; genus Dolichotis; species Dolichotis patagonum. The sequence continues at coordinate 1,056 of PVJX010018225.1, forward strand.
CTAATTGTTCAATAGGAGCTTGTTTTTGTCTGGTGATAAGAGAACAGTCTAACTGAAGTAAGTGTAGTCTGTGAGTGAGATGAATAGACATCTTAACCCCAACTCTTTAGGGCCCCGCTTCCCATAATGACCCACTCAGGAATGTAGAGAATACCCTTAATGTTCTAGCTCACATTGCACCTGCTCTCATCCCTTAATATTTCAACCCCTAAGTGACCCCTAATGTGTGCTATCTGGAGATCTAGTGATTTTCAGACTGGCACAATGTACAGAAGATTCTTAGGCAGAGTTGGGAACGGGTTAGAGTCGCAAAACAGGGTCCAGCAGGCAAGCTGAAATGCAAGGGGATTCCAGACATAGTGGCAAATTAAACCACCTGAAAGTGTTTATATTCAGAGTTCACAAGGCAGTGATATGCTGAAACTGTGGGGACCGGATCTACTACTGCAGCCCTGTCAACCCTGCTCATATGGCTCTGTCCCATGTCACTGCGTAGACTAGCCCTCCAGCCACACAAGGAAGATGCTGGGGACCGCCGCCAGGTCTGTGCTGAGGAACTGCAGGCAAGCTACAGAAATAAAAACCTAACGTGAAACTCTATGGCACTTGTGATGGCTGACCATTGTACAGTCTTTTTGTTTGAAAGCTTTGTCAACTATGTAGCAGGTTTACGGAAACTATTTAGCTGATTTATGAGCTGATTTGACATTTGTTTTTACTCAGATATGTGTGAAGAAAGTATGAGGCAAAAATCAGCAAATGGAGAACTTTTGTTCTCTCTTAAAGAAAATCAGAGTCAAAATTAATTATGCAAACTTCATCGTGGTTTTATAGTAGTAAAGGCTGATTTTTAAAACATTTATTTATTCAGTGTATGTTTACAGTATGTGTTTACATTCGTGGTGTGGAGTTGGTACACATACAGAACACATTTTAATTCCCTTTTCACCCTCTTTCATTTCCCCTTCCACCTCTTGATTCACTTTCCACTTGAGAAAGATCTTTCTCCCAGTGCCTAACTTACCAGGAACCTATGAAATCACCACGGGAAAAATGAAATAAAACTGGAGAAACTACTGGGATGAGGCATTTGAGAAGATGATGTCCCATCTCTGGGATCACCCAGACATCCAATAATTTTGTAACAGAGGTCCTTTCTTCTGCTTTGCTCAGAATAGGCTTTAGTATTTGCATACAAAAGGCTACCAACTAACAGAGGTAATGACATTTATCTTGGGTTATTCTTCTGAAAAGGGAGTTCACCCAGTAGGCAGTGTATAAATGGAGCTGTTATTAGCAGAATAGTTATCAGCATTGCAGCTTTACTGGTTTGTCTTTTCACATTTTGTCCTCAAAGAAAAACAAAGGCTCCTGCTTAGTGTAAGAACTGCAGAAGGAAAAACAGATCAGCAGGAAAGGAAAGGGTGCTGGCCCAGGAGAGGCCATGCTGGTGGCAAGAGGTGACAGATGTTTTTCACATCCAAAAAGCCATCTTGCCTTGCTCTCTGCAGATGTAGCTCCTCAACAACACAGTACCCTCAACTAGAAATAGGGTTCAAGGTTACATGGCAGAATCAGACTCAAATGAGAGTTTACCTCTAAGAAAAATATTGATTTCATAAAGCCCTTCTTAAATTCATATTAAAAGCTAATGAAATTTAAACTCATTTTCAAAAACAATTACTTAAAGCCAGAGAGATTTGCACTCTTAATAAACAGTCTACGGATCACCATGTTTGGGGTAAGGAAGAATATGCCTATGCCAGCCATATTAAATATAACTGAAAACATGTTTGATTACATTTAAATTATTTTCTTCCATTTATTTAAATCTTCGAAGTATTGAACTATAACTACATTGTGAAAACCTGAGGTTAAAAATCAAGTACAGGAACACAAAAATAACTAAAGTCAACCCAGTTAGGTTATATTAGCATATATTTCTTAATGTATATATATCTTAATGTAGATTATATTAGCATATATATCTTAATGTATATTAGGCTGAACAGAATAATAACAAATATACACAAATACAGGCAAGTTAAATGTGCTCAATTAAATTAGGTTAAATTCCCATACTTAAATTTTTTTCCTGTGTGAAATGTAAAAAGGAAATGTTATATTCACCAAGGGGAAAATGAGTGGTAAACAAAGTAGTAGATAGATAATGTTGCATATTTCTTTCTCTCAATCTCCTTATAGTCATGTAAACATTTGTGGTTTATGTTAAAGTTAAATCACTTTTTTAATAAAAGGATGAAGAGTGGATGTACTGTTTAAAACTGTACTGAAGGATTTTACCTTGCACAGAAACAATTACGTGTACTTGAATGCATTATATCTGACATCTCCACTTCCTTAAAAAGAAACAAGCTTGTCTTGTGATCTGAAAAGGAAATGAGCCAAAAGACTGGTTTTTGGAGGCTACTAAAAGTAGTCCTTTGTAGTTTATATTGAGTACAGTTTCTAATCAGTAGAGGGCTCCCTCGTCTGTAGGAGAACCACAGAAAACACAGTCTATACAGGCAACAGTCACACATTGTGGATGCATGCATGTGCAAGTGTGTGCACGCATACCACACCATCTACATTAATAAAGCTGTCAGTTTTCATTGTTTTCAAATCCTCTTTAATATCAGTTAATTCTAAATCTTGGGGAAAATGAATATACAGGCAGCACCCACTGGCAATATGCTAGAACATTCTCTACCTAAAAATACTGATAGGTGTTTACAAGTTTCCTTCGTTTCCCTGTAACATTCCTCAGCTCTGATGTGCTTTTGGCTGCTTTCCTGAATTCACACATCTCGATCTTTGCTCATGTGCTTGTGCATTTTGTAGAAGTGTCACTATTCAAGCTTTGCAAAATAAACCTTCTAAGTGACGCGGCTGAGGCTGTGCCTTCATTATAGACTCCAAAACTCAAGAGTATAAAAATGCACGTACACAAAGAGTGCAACTAATAATGTTTGCTTTTGATCAGTCCCTGAGCCCAGCTGTATGTTCCCCCACTGAAAAATAGATGAAGGCATTCTAACTGGGTTGACTTTTATTCAGGATTTTTTTTTTTCTTTCCTTGGCCTGTAGGCTATCTGATTCACTGATCCACAGTGAAAATGCCAAAACTATGCAAACCTCGCTTGCGTAGAAATTTGTAACAGAAAGAGAACTTCTGCCGTGCAAAGGCAAAGTTGGCCTAATCTCAGGCTGCACCCCAGGCCACTTTCACAATACAGATAAAACCTGCCTGGGCTGCCAGCGGAATCAACGGTTTAAACATCTTGCTGATTATGTGCTGTAGTTGCCCAATAGATACTCAAAAACATTGCTTTTCATATACCTCCGGTGAAACCCACTTTCATGCAGCTGATCCTAGGTTATTACTCATATATTTGTTCAGCAGCCAAATCCAAAAACTGGATCCAAAAGTTTAAAAGACAAAGAAGAGGAAAAATATGTTGTTGTTGTTGTTGTTGTTCTCTTTAATTCTGGAATTATCATGTCTGGGAAATTTTACCTACCCTCTTAATTCCATGTAGAATTTATTATATCACTCTCTGCTAAGTCTCTACAAGTCTTGCTACTTACCTCTATGTTTTTTACTTGTTTCTCTAGGTATCACTTATTTTCATTGCCTGTTCTAGCTTGGAGTTTATTCTAGGTGGCCATTTTGAGAGTAGTCTATTGCTTCTCATCCTCTACCCTACTTACTCTTGCTGAAGTCAAACCCCTGGACAATCTCTTTACTTAAATATTTCTGGCCATTTGCAGAACGTGTCTCATGCATGTTCCAGACATGTTAGTCAGCTTTCATATGAAAGCCAATAGATGCAATCACCACTTTGGCTCAGGAACAAGAAGCACAACTATGCCACAGACGTGAATGTTGTTCAACGACCCAAAGCTACTGCCATTGTAAAGCAGGTATTTTGTTCTCCATTTTTCCAATTCCTGTATTGCTGTCTCAGAAGATTTTAAAACAGAAGTGGAAAGAGGAAAGATAATTAATTGTGACTATCTCGCCTCCCAAGCTTTAACAACTATGTATTATTATCATGATGAAGAAACTAAGGCTCAAAAAATTGAAGCAACTATAAAAATCACCCATTAGCAACAAGGTGTGGTGTCACATGCCTGTAATCCCAGCACTCTAGGTAGCTGAGGTAGCAGGAACAGAAGTTCAAGACCAACTCGGGCAATATTTTAACTTCAGTAAGACCTCATCTCAAAATAATAAGCAAAAAAGGGGCTCGGAGCTATAGCTCAGTGTGACTGTCCTGGATTTACTCCCAGTACTATAAAAAAATCATCCATTAGCAAGTCCCGAATTCAAATCCAAGATTTCTAAGTCTAAATGTTGTGTCTGTTTCACAGCTCCTATAATACAAGAAGCTTACCCTTGTGGAGCAAAAGTTCATATACAGATCAGTATACTTCTGCCTGAAAGATATGAGGCAAAAATATACTGGCTTCACGGCCTGACATGACCGACAATTCTAAAGTCCAACCCTTTTGTATGACATTCAGTCACCGACTCTTTACAACCCTACCTCCCCATAACTGCAGATGCCCATGTTCTGACGCATTTGTTGCCTAAACAAGATGTTCATCCTTCTGAGCCCTGGCTCACTCTTGCCTCATAATATCTTTATGCTATCATGTCCATATCTCATTTTTATTTCATAATCTTCCTCTTAGAAATTGTCTTATATTACCTCCCCTCACGTGCTTCTTCAGACAGTTATTCCTGCAAAGTCCTCATGTTGTGCTTGCATAGTTTCAAGTAATGTGGGAATTCTGCAAGTGTTCACATGGGTCGATTGTCATTCCTTGAGACCATGAATGGTCTTCACTGTATAGAAAGATACTGAGTTTATTCACGCCTCATATAGGCCATGTAATCTCATCACTTATAGACTTCACCGCATTGGTAGCCTAATGATCCCTTCCAGGCAGGCCCATAACCTTTCAAGCTCTAGAAATTATGTACCTTCTTTGTATATCCCTGCCATTTTCTTTTCCAAACCATGAAAAGTTAAGGGAGTTGTTTCAAAAAATTGAGCTTTGAATTTGAGTATGAAGAAAAAAATGAATAATATTCAATTTTTTTCTTAGATTAGTCTACGTTCTGAGAATGTTTTAATGTTAAAATTTTATATCCATAGAAAGGTAAAGTTTCTTCATTTTTATCTTCAAGTTAAAGAACATTACCATCGCTTGGTTTCAGTGAACAATGAATATGCTCATTTCCATTAAATAGCCAGGTAGTATTCACATCAAACATATATATTTAGTCATGAATAAATATCAATTCATGAACATGATGCTTTGGTAAAATTTACTTTGTACAATAGTACATAATTGATTGTGTCAGTCAGAATAGCAAGTAGATCGTAGGCTTTACATATTTAAATTTTTAGAACAATTTAACAAGCTTCCCTTAGTAGTCTTCATTTTCTTAAATCTTTCTATAACTTAGGTAACTGTTATGAACTATAAAAATTGGAGAGAATTTTTCCATAGGAAAGAATTGAAAACTTCTGATAGTGAGCAATGTCACTCACATAGCTATCTATATGGCTGTCCAGGCTGAGGATTCTGGGGCTGGAGCCAGGTTCTGTCATGTCATGACCAATTAGTAATACCTGTTATAAATGCAGAATCATTAGGGAATGGCATATGCTGCCACAACTGTCCTATTGCTGAAAGTCCACCATTCGAGGTCCTTCTTTGGGGCACAGAAGGGTTGGGACCCAGGAATTATCATGATTTCATGATGCCATATGCAAGCACGAAATAAATGTATATGAAAACCCTAGTATTTTGAACCACGCTCATGCTGGAACATGAAAGGTAGTAGAATATAGGTCATGCTGTGGAACTAAACCACATCTCCAGAGAAACAGGTGAAAAATGGGAAAGAGTTCTTTGCTTTTCCGTAGTACAAATACTTCAACAGTGGCTGATTTCAAGCTACCAATGTGAGATTGGTAAACTCTGAGCTGGGAATATTCAAGCCCATATGAAGAGGCTACAGTACACCACTGATTGTAGGTGACATTCTAGGGTTAAGGGCACCAAGTGTATGCTGACCCATGGAATGGAGAACACATACAGATTCACATAAGGACAAAGACTCTATATACAAATGAGCTGTCCACCACAGGAGGACATTGTCAGTTACAAATCGGAGCATAGCCCAACTTTTTGAAGTTAGAGCAACATAATAAGTTGTAGCGTCTTTCACAAAAAGGCATTTTACCTGACCTGCTGACCTGATGTCCACAGATTCTGGCCTCACCGTATTATGCAACAGTATGGCATACTGCTAAAACACAAAGCTTCTGCAGCTGAACTCCGTGAGAATGATTTCTAGCAATGCCAGGTATTACCTCTGCATCCTTGGGAAGTCAGCCTCTCTGTGTCTAAGTTTCCTCATCTGCTAAGTTAAGGCTATTCATAGTAGTTGTACTATCAGATCATACTTAAGATTAAATTAGTTTCTCACTATTGAGTGCAGAGAGCAATATCTGCTTCTGGTACATGAAGACAGCTATTTAAGTTTTTGTAGAAGTATGTAAAATGAAGACTGGAACCTTTTCCAAAGATGTAATGCTCTCAGTGAATTATTTGCATGTGAACTTGGGAGACAGCAACTGGACAGCTATGATGAAAATCCTCCTTGGGGTAACTGATTAGCTTCACATTGATAAATATAATGATCTTTATCCTTTTATAGCATTCCATTATTTGTGAAGATGACTAAGAAGGGCACTTATAATAGCAAATAGATAGCATTTTAGAGTTCTATTTTAATGTTTGGGTTCTGGGCACAAATTTAGAACACAATATAATTACTTATTTTTTATACCCACAAGAAAACACCACTCTGTTTTGAGTTGGCACTACTTTCTTATGTAAAATGTTTTATTGAAGGATCTTTATAATATCAGAGTTTTATGGCTTTTTAATCTAGAGTGCACTATGAATATAATAAAGTGTGTTTTTTTCATATTGGAAATCTTTAAAAAGCCTATTTTCCAAACAATTCACAAAAGTAAACAAAAACAAACAAACAACTTGGCAATGGTCAGACCACAGCAGTCCTGTTTCATTTAGAACTAAATTTTGAAACTTCTAAGTCACTGAAAATTCTACATTTACCCATTTTTAACTAAAGCAAGTTAAAATAGAGCAGAAAGATCCTTTCCTGCCAGTTCCATTCAGTAGCATGTTAATCAGATTGCAGTAATAAGTATGAAACAATGCATGCAATTAGCAATGGTTAATTTGAAACTACTTCATGTCACTTTCTTTCAGAGCAATACGTTATTAGAGTAATTATTTATTACCCCGAGGACATGATCAATGATATCCCTCCATAATCATGTCTACAAAAAGAGTAGACATCCTCATCTGCATAAAAAGGAAGCTATGGAAATGGATTTTTTCTCTGCTAAATAAAAGCAGACAATTGTTTCTAAGCTGCTTCCAACTATTTCATTACAAATGATAGATAAACAAATCATTTGTTACCCTTCAATATTTTTATGCTAACATAATACTGAGGGAGAAAAATAAAACAGAATTAGTGATTGAAATCCAAAAAGACTATCATTATTGAGAAAAAGGAAAAATGACCCATTTCTAAATGTCATTACAATCATTAACATGTATGTGCTAATCCCTTCCCCACACATAATCATTCACTTAGTCCTTTAGCTGCAGCATAAGGACAGAATTTATGGGAAGCCCTGAGTGACAGCACATGGTCTATACAGCTAAGCCATGGTTATCCAAAGGTAATCAGGAGATGCTCGATGATCAAGGTGGTCACAATCAGATGGTGTGTTTAAATAATGGGAGATTAATATTAGAGGCTGCCATCCTGGGTTTCTGAGGTTACTGTGTATTGGAGAAGAAACACTATGTGTCTTCTTGTCAACTTAATTTACTTCTTGGTGTAAAATGTACATCATACTGAAAAAGATCAGAAAAATCTCACCTTTCAAAATAATTGAGCTGTACAAATGAGAGGCAACTTCATAAACCAGTGGCTGCAATGCACATTCCTGAAGCTGAATCAGTCAGAAATGGTTAGAAAGGATCTCAAATGGGGCTTCCACATTTCAGAATTTCAGGGAGATCCACTTATCTAGACAACAATGCCACCAGGAGTGGGACAGCTAACAACATACATAACCACAGGTAGGTGACCAGATTATGATTTGAGGGGAAGACATTTTATATCAATACATGCATTTCAAAAGACATACACGGGAGAGGTGAAGGTCAAAGTCCTGCATGGGAAGATCAAACAAAGGACATGGACCAGTTTGGGAAGCCATGCGAGTTAGGAGTGCATACATGCTGTTGAGTTGAGCCCAGTACTTGGCCACAAGAGACTCGTAATTCCAGTAAGATCAAAGATGAAAAAACCAATCAAATTGCCTGTCGTGGCATACTTTATATACAAAAAGTTAGTAGAGTGTCACGTATAGAAGACAGCACAATCGCTTTTCAAATGTATTAAATGGAAATAATTTTAATACAAGAAAATGTTTCACTTTAAATGTGTTGAAAGTCTTACATGAGAATTTCACAGGTGGTAGATTCTGCTACGGCCACTCCACGTCTTCTGCCACGAGTGGCACGCCTGTTTTAGAACAGCTCTTCCCTCTCCCACAGTTCTGCTGAGTAGTGTTGTAGTTATACGTTACATAGGCAACCTGATTATAGTTCAGCATTCCAGGTGAAGGAGCAATCTGCCCTATTAGCCTGTTTAGCTCCTTTCTGTAATATTGTGCACTCTAATAAGGGAAGGCAGCAGCATCTGTTGTAGTATCTGTGAAAGGTGAAACTAAGAACTGTTGGAAGCCCTGTTCCCTTCCATGTGGAGGAAGGTGGGACACGGTAAGGTGGGACACAGCAGAGCACACCCACACACAGAAGAAGGGGGATCCTGATAGTATCGAGATCCCCGATCTTTTGGGGAGTCCCTGGGGCCCATCTAAACCCGCGCCATCCCTGCAGTTTATTTAGTCATCTCTTCTTTCAATGTCATTGTCCATTCCAATTTTCCTTCCTTAAAATGTGTCAACTAGGCCGCTGATTAAAGCAGAATTTGAGCTACTTCCTTTGTACTAAACACATAGTGGGCTAGGTTTTCCAAAACAGAAAAAAAAAAAAAAGAGAGAGAGAGAGAGAGAAGGAGGAAACAGGTGGGGAGAAAGGCAAGAAAGAAAGAAGGAAAAGAAGGAAAGTAGAGGGAAAGGTAATACATTAAACAAAAACTCCTATAAGACTTACAGAAAGTTCTTTATAGGTGAGAAATTCACTGCCTTTTAATTGTATGGCATATATTAATCTTGCCTTACCAAATATTATTAGACTTTTTGAAATAAGATAGAGTTTTTATATGCAGATATTTCTAACATTCACTACAGTAGTAGGTTAGTATCAGTCTTATAATTATTTACTAGTTAATTGACCAAATAACTTGCCTTTGACCATTCACCTTTAACTTTTTCAAGTCTCTGGGTTAACAAATTAATACACTAAAAGTAATGTTGTCCTAACTCTGTACCTATTTTAAACAAGATTTAAGGCACCTCTTGGAGCTATTAGCACATTTCCCATCAGATTTGGCACAATATTGCTATCATTCAGTGTGTTAGTAATTTGACAACAATATTTTCACGTCACATTTTTGGCATTTTCTTATTTATTCACCCACCAAACAACTTGGTAAAAACTACAGTGATTGCCAAATTCCAGATATCCAAATAGAAAAGTCCTCAAAGTAAGTTGAGTTTTTTAGACTCCTTATTAGTACATGGAATAAGTACAGTTAGAAGCAATAGAGAAATGTTTCCTATTTGATTTTATTAACTGATTGATATGAATTAATGCATTAGGATATTTGATTGTGTCATAAAATGTGTATATGGGCATCATGATTCAATTTAATGTACCTATTACTGGTTGATGTGCCATTATATTAGGCTAAATTAAAAGAATTTTATGGAAAAAATTACAATTAAAGACTCAAAATTGATTGCATTCATAACTTAAAAGATCTTCTGTTCCATTAATATTTTGAATAATTATAATAATATATCAGAAAACAATGTGGAAATCTAGAGAGAGACAAAGTAAATCAAAAATAAACAGATTAAAGTAAAAAAATAAACTTCATTGTGAATGGTAAATTGTATATTTTCTCTTTAGATCAACTTTTTAAGAACCGAGAGAATAAGAAACATCACACAGTTAACAGCTTGTCTCAGCAAGTAAGTTTTAGGTCATATTGTCATAAAAGAGATGGATTTTTCTTCTCTCATTTTCCAAATTACAAAATAAATTACTCCCAACTAAGGTATTTAATTTTGTTAAATGATGTTTTCATAGGTGATTAAATGGCACTTTGGACTCACCACGATGATACTTGTAATGCAACAGGTGTTACATGCAGGTGGTGGCCACTCCACTGTGCCTGGAATTGAGGGGCTCCTGGAGCACAAGACTGCTAGCCCTAAAACCAGTACAACCGCCTTAGAAAGTAGAAGTGGCTGGTCACCTGACTTGTGCAACTTCCTTGGCCTTGCTCATAAACTTAGTACAATCCAGAACCACATTCGGAGATTGTGATTCATTTCTGAAGACTTAGAATCCATTATAAGGAGATGAAGGCTGATTCCTAAAAAGAAATATGAAATGGATATACTGCATTTTTCCCCAACTCCTATTTCTCTTCTTTCTAATTAACAGGAAAGGAATCTTGTTTCAGGAATTTTGCTCTATCCTTCAGAGATCATCAACATCAGTCGCATCAGAGATCTTACTATCACAAGCTTAAACCGTGGCCTACTGAGGACCTAGAATCTATATTGTTAATTCCCAGATAATTCCCATGCAGATGAACCTTTGAGAAGCACTGATTTAAACCCTCCCATAAAAATATTCTGAATGCACTCCAGTTATTCTCTCTTGTCAGCTTTCTTCTGAATTCCTGTCCAGACTACCACGGAGCTAATGTAGCCTCATTAGCTCAGCTGCAATTAACTTGAGATGTGTGCTCATTTGATCTGGATTCCACTGACAACTTCGTCTTACAACCTTTGCCCTTCACTTGAAAAAGAGCTCATAAGCAGGGGGGCACAGTTAAGCAGTTTAGAAAAACCTACCCTTTTTAACCTGTAACAAATTAACTCTTCATAAAGTAGTGGATGCTATCTGGAAATTAAAATAAGCCTAAAGGGCTTTATTTAGAAAGCTTGCTTGCAGACAATGCAAAGTAACAAAAGAAGGAATGATACATGAAATTGCCAGTGCGCAGGCCTTACTCAGCTGGACTCATTTTGTGGAGTTTCACTCAACACTTTAGCAAACTCATGTCTAAATAATCATGCTCATTTTCCATACTTTCCTTGCACATTAAACTACAAAATTGAGTCTCATTCTATGGACCAGCCTTGCTCTTTTAAGTTCCCCTGATTTGTCTGTGCCTAGAAATCTTGTTTCTACCACCTATAGTCTCCAAAACAACAGTCTGAATGGGGAACCCTTACTCATCCCTCAAAAGTCACTTTCAGTCATCAATCATAAAAATATAAGTCTCTTCCAATGTAAGTCACTCTTTCTAAGCTTAAACATCTTTAAAAACTACTACTCTGAATTTGTATGGATTGTACAGTGGACATCCTCCAAATTTTCTATTGAGACCTGGAAGTAAATTGCTTAGTACCTAACTCAGACGAGAATCTTCTAAGATATTTATTGGAATTATGAATGAATGAGAAGCAGAGGAAATGAGTGAGTTTTAAATTATGAGCATGCACTGAGAATGGACACTTCGCATGTTCTTTTATACTCTTTCAATGCCTTTCCACTGTCTTAAAACTTGCAGAGACATGGAATATTTCAGTACCCATAAAATATCTCATTTGTGAGGCTACCGCTGAAGTAAGTATATGGTCTTTGAACTATTTCTTCAAAGTGTCTCTTGTTGGAAGAGTAAATCCATTGTTACCTCACCGGTACAGATTCTTCTTGGATTTCTCCACTTTCCCCTTGTCCTGAGCAGCAGGCACATGGTGCACACTAGCCTGTCTGTCCCTCTGCACAGGGGTAAATGTTAGTCTCATCCCTTAGTGCTTTATTTTGTTATCTGGTTGAAAACTAGAACTTGATATTTGTGGACCTGGCAAAAAACACCATTTAAAATTAACAAATAGCTATGAAATGTAAGGACAGAGACTGAAATTTGACTCTGAAGTAAATCTCAGTTTTAGAAAAGAATAATCTTAATGTAAACTGTTCAGATGAGAATTTAAATCAACTGTCCATTGTTTTTGAAAAATGTCTACAAGGTAGGTCTTTTGAAATAACTAAAATTCAGAACTGCAGACTGAGAAATATAATATTCTTTTCATCACTTTGAGTCAGGGTAAATAATACTCTGCTTCAACAGATTATGGTCATGTGAAATATGACTTTAAAGTTGCTATACATTTTAATTTTCCAAAAAGAAGTAACTTTCCTACATGCTTACATTAAATATCTTACTATGTAAAGTCTACTAAATCATTCAAGTTTTTGTAAAATATTCTTTGAGCTAAACAGAATATGCTTATGGTGAGAAGGCAGCTCACACATCAACAGAATATAGCTCCGTTTGGAAGAAATGTTTCTCTTTAAAGTCTGGATTTAAATTGTCCTGTCTCCATAAATAATTATGAGTGAAATGGGTTCCATGAGCAGGATTCCCCACAGGGCAATGCTGAGGTGGGAGAAACAGTGGAAATGTCACGCAGACTAGAAAGGATCTGAACTAGGCAGCACACACAGCAGCTTGGAGTGGATGCCCACAGTGTCACTAGTGTAATTACATGTAATCAGGATTTTTAAAAGTGTAAAACAGTAGTCTAGCAATAGTTCTCTTGGGAACATCAACATGTTTCCCTTGCAGAAAAAAAAATAGTTGTTTTAATTGTGCCCACTCTTAGTAGGTGATAAAAAATGTCTCCATGTGATCTTCCATATCCGTTACCCCTGAGCCTTATTTAAGGTTACAGCTCAGTCTCTTTTGTGCTGTGGGGAATTAGAAGTGCCTGGATAAAGTTTTAGGAAGAAAAACAAATGAGAGTGTTCTCTTCTTGGCTAGGCATAGTGACACATGCTGTAATCCCACCTACTCAGGAGGATGAGGCAGAAGGGTCACATCGGCAACTTACCAAGACTATCTCAAACAATAAAAAGGGCTGAAGGTGTAATTTGATGAGAGAGGACCCCTGGGTTTAATCCCCACTACTACATAAAAAGGTGTATGCCCTCTCTTTATGACTATGCTGAGAACATACCGGGAATTTCAGTAACATCAGTCAGTGCAGAAATGTTGTACCCTGCAGAAGTCTACAAAAGAAGGCTGGAGCAGAGGCACTAATGTAACAAAATATTAGCAAGGCAAGGTAAGCACTCATGACAGCTCTCTGGGAATTCTCTTAAGCTCCCCAAACAACTGGTACTACACAGGCGATCTAATTTCTGGCAAGTAAGCTTGAAGGGGAGTCATGTCTATGGATAGCTTCCCTCTGTATCTGTGGGGGACTGGTTCCAGGTCTGCCCATGATATGAAATTCAAGGATGCCCAAGCACCTTATATAAAATAGTGTAGCACTTACATATGACTTATGTAATTCCTCTCATTGACATTATATTTTAAAGTATGACTACATGATGTATACTACCCAATACAACGTAGTTCTCATAAATACTATTTTGTTTAGGGGAAAACACTTGTAATTGTTTAGAATATATGCAACCAACAACAATCACAGTACACAGTGCATGTCAGTAACATGTAACACTCTCAATCTGCAGGTGTAGAATAATCAGAGACTGCCTGGTATTGTGCCTTGTGTTACACTTCCAAGTATATGGATTACACTCTGGCACAAAGATATACAATTTCACAATATAATTAATGATTTCAGTTTTATGAAAATAATAATTTTATATAAATACAAACATTACAATTTGCAAACTTTATATTACTGCTATTGATCTGACAAAAAAGAAGTACATACCACATCAAGCACATCACTCTCGTTCTCTTTGCCCAGTTTATCAGAGCGCTAAGCCCTTATGCTGAGCACCTGAATAAGTCCCCAAATGTTCCTTCTTCTTTTTCTCTGCTTTCCCAGAGAAAAGGCCTTCTAGACCACCCCATCCCCAAGTCTATGACACAAGGTCATGACATCAGAATAAGCTAAACACATTTCGTGAGCTGCATAAATAGCAACACAGGCCTAGAGTGTATTAATCACCTTTTGCATCTTAATAATCCTAATATACTGGCAAAATAAAAAATGTAATCACAAAGTGACTAGTGTAGGATTTATATGGGCTTTTTTTTTAAAGATCAGTGCTATTGGTTACACATTATCTACTCTGCCAGCACCTCCCACCACCTTGTCCCTTTAGCTGTTCTGAGGACACTGACCATCTTAGTGGACTGAAAAGAACCCAAGCCTTTGTCTTTACACTCTTGGGATACAAAGAGTTATCAAAATGATTGAAATGACCAGAACAGATAAATGAGAGCTGAACAGACCATGATTTCCAGTGCTTCCTTGTGTATCTACTTGGTCAAAATACAATTTGACCACTGAGTCAAAACACAATTTGACCAAGAGACTCTTTGTATATTTATGAATTTCTACTAAATTAGAGAAACAGTATATTGGTCAAAAAGTCTGTTCAGAAGCCAGTATAAGGCATTAACTTCCATTTATTTTCATATCTTCTTTACCTCAATGTACATTGCTATGCTGTCTATTTTGCTAGAAGATTAACAATGGAATCTCCAAGTTGATATTCAATAAATTTCACATCTTTAGAAAACTTCACTCTTAATGTCACGTATTGAAAAATAGTAAATGACTTTAGAAGAAAGGAGCTATAAGGGAAAGTCAGTAATGCAAAAGGGCTTCAAATTAGACAATTAGCAGAAAAAAATAGAAAACTAGGAAGAAAAGGAAAATTAGTAGGAAAATTAGCAGGAAATTAGTAAGAAAAGGAAAAACGCATTCATTGCAACTTGGATTCATATCACATTGGCTCTGTTCCTCTGTTTCTAGGTGATAAAAATAATTAAAATGGAAATCTAAGCACTAAGAGGATAAGGACAGATAGGTCAATGTCCATCAGCCTGAATATTCAGACATTAGCTCCACATGACTCATCTACCCACAGGATGAAACTCGAGTTTAGAGGGTTGAAGTTCTCACCCATCTCTAAAGGACAATTATCTTTTAACTAGTATCGTTTACCAGTATTAGAGAACTTACATTATCACCCAATCAGAGTTTAAATATTACTCTGCTTTCATTTTAGCTGAGAGGCGGAGTATGTGTGGAGGTTCTTTCTAACAACCAGAAAAGACCAAGGTGACTTTGGTGAGGAAGTTGCCTTGTGATACTATCATTATCAGTAATTAGCCACAGCTAGTAAGCTTCTATTAATCAAATCTACATGTGGAAAGTCTTTAATTTTGTGAAATTAACAGTGTTGTTGGTAAAATTTTAAAGCATAGGAGCTAATACTGCATCACTTTGCAAGCCAGAGGGGGGAGAAAAGAGAGAAAACATTATTAGAGCATAATCTTATTTGATTAAATCGATTATCTATGTAATTATGTTAAATATCTATATGCATATTACAGAGTAACTGAAACCTTTGATAAAATTTGCAAACTCTAAGCATAATTTTAAGCTATTTTATGCATATCACATTCATGTGCTATTTGATGAGATCCTATAATAAATGTCTAAATTATATTGTAAACAAATAGGCAGAGATGGAAGTCTAGTTTCAGGGACTTCCAAGAGGAATTTCTTGGTGTTTTTCAGCACATGGAAAATGTCCAGTTCTGAGGAAGAATGAAGAATGTAAGGACAAAGGCACTTAGTTAAGGTTTGCTTTCTCTGCCCCAAGAAAGGCAAGTTGAAATGTATCTTAGAGAGATGGCTGAGCAGGCCCTGCTCTCCGGTGCCTCTAGCCAAGCATTCTTGGGATCTGAGCACCTCTGTAGGGATCCACCACAGGCTACAGAACGAGGAACTCCCCAAAGATAAAAAAGAAAAAGAAACACTGGAAAATGACAGCAGTCCTTTCAGCCATAGAAAGACCAAGGCTGGCAAAGAAACAATAAAAACACCACCACAAAATCGGAATCCTGTTCTGAAGTCTTAGAGAAGACCAACGCATTCAAAAAAATGTCTAGGACTTGAAATTTTCATTTTCAAACAGAGCAATTTTGTCCCCTAGACCATTCTTGTCCTTTGACTCATCTTGATATCAGCCATGCATGTGACCCAAAGGCTTATTTATGTTTACTACCACCTAATCCAAAGACTCACAAAGTGTTATTCAGTCTCAGTGTAGGCACACAGCACTGATTATATCTGCTTCATACTCTGGATACAGTGGAAAAAACACCAGCAGACCACTCAGATGATGTGGCTTGGAATCTAAAGTCTAAGATTTTCACTTTAGGGAACTTTGACCAATAAATTAAACCACACTGTTTTGCTTTTATCTTCTAGGTCTTTTGCAAAGGTCAAATTATTTCATGCATTTAAATTGGCCTACCAATAAAAGGTTCTTACAACCTGAAATAAAAGGTATGAAAATTCTGTCCACATTAGTCATCAATTCATCCTGCTGTTTAGGTTATTTTTTTCCCAGTGTGAACATGTCTCATTTCAGTGAGACATGAGATTAAATATTTTTATTTTTTAATTAATTAACCTAATATTCCTATCAAATTGTATCCACTCCAAAAGGTTAATTGGTCTTAGGTTTATTGTTATTATTGGTATTTGCTAAATATGTCAATAAACATAAAATATTTCTTATGCTTCCTTCATGCATTCAATAGAAGTTAAAAATCGACCAGACTTGCTGGCCAAGTAACATTACTGTAAGTCATCCTTTTCTGACACTGAACTATTGGTAGTGGTTAAAATTATTTAATGTAGTAAAATCACATAAAAGCATGCTTCTGCCTTATTACAGCTAATTCTGAAAATTGTAGTGTATTTTCAGAGGGTTCTTCACTTTGTGCCACACTTGGCATAAAAAGAACCTCCTTCCACATGCCCATGGCTGGCAGACATGGCTCCCAAATGGTCCACTGACCCCAAACACTTGCACCCAGTCTCACTGCCTATCTAACCATTTGTGCCTTCCTGTCATCCATTTAGCTCCATACCCAACATTTCCATTTCTTGGCATCGAACACTTTTCACATAAACGTCCCTTTGTCTTGTCCTCCTGTCCTAGCATATGTACAAAGAATCCTTAATATAACACAGCTCAAAATTCAACACGACTCAACTTTACACATAAAACTATCATCTCTGATGCTGCCTCAATTCATTCATTTAACAAATATTTATTGTGAACTGACCAAGAAAGGCTTTAAGAACTAAGAATCCTAACAACATAACTAACTCCCTATCTTTGTAGAGCTCACTGTCTGCAGAGGAAATGGAGATATAGAAAATAAGCAACCACAAAATAAATTATGAGTAAATTATTTAGTACTGTGCTTTAAAATATGATCAAAGTTGTGGAAGTAAATGTAGTGGAATAAGAGAATTAGAAGCTCCAAGTTGAACAGTGGCAAAAGAAAACAAAATAGGATGGATCTTGTGGAGATGCTGAAATCTGGTCAAACTTTGATGTATTAAGGAAGGGGGTGACATGGATATTTGAGGTGAGCATGTTTCCCTAAGAGATACAGTGTGAGTACACAGAAAAGGGAGTGGGCAAGGTACTTGGGGTTACACAGAAAAGAGTGATCAATGGTTACAATTTTCCAATCAATATTCACAAACATAAATATATGATCACTAAGAAAAAAGTTGGTAAGACAATAAACTGTAGATCCTAACAGAAATGAAAATGTAGCAGTTGGAATTCTCAAAGGCAGGGGAT
This sequence comes from Dolichotis patagonum, assembly GCA_004027295.1. Taxonomy (NCBI): domain Eukaryota; kingdom Metazoa; phylum Chordata; class Mammalia; order Rodentia; family Caviidae; genus Dolichotis; species Dolichotis patagonum. Next base: position 19,062 of record PVJX010018225.1, read on the forward strand.
GGCACTGGAAATACTGAGAGCAATGACCAGAGAGTAGCAGGTGAGAACTAGCACAGCAGAGGAGTACATTTCTCTGTATTGACAAGATGGTGGTATGGCCACATGTGAAAAATCCTAAGGCCAGGATTGTTTAAGAACCAGAAAGAGCCAACAAGGACTCAAGAAAAAAGACAAAATCTTTAGGGAACACTTCTGAGGCTAGAGTTGTAATTGTGGTTTATGATTTACCTTTTCTCAGACTGAGTAGCAAGCTACCATGAATTTCGACTTCTCAAATATTCTCTTCTCTATATCTGTATTTGCCTATTTCTTTTCCCTTGTTGTGCCTTTCCCCTCTAACTATAACTGCAACTTGGTTCCCTGGAAGTTTCTTATTGTAACAATGTCTTTCTCACTGCCCACCACCAAGACCGAGGAAGCTTGGTTGGGATCCTCCTTGGTTCTGACAGTCGTCTTCAGATTACAGTCTTCCTCACGTCCTAAAACCCATAGCTTTCAGGCTTATGCCACCAGAATATATCACTTATGCCTCCTGGTGTGTTTATAGAACTGTGGCTCATTTCCCTTCAACCTCTAAAGATTTTACCCCCTAATTCACTTACTACCATTTTCTCCTATACTGGAGCTGCACAATCACTGATCAGCTTAATGTTTATGAAGACAATATTTCCAATGATATACCCATTCACTTGTTAATCAGATATATATTGAGTAAAATGTATCAAGTTCCATTTTAAGAGTAAAAGGTATGGCATTGAAGAACAAAAAATAAAACCATTGCTTTTTAAAGTGATAGCAGTCAAGTAGAGAACATAGACAATAATTTAAACCGTAGAATGAAAATATACAGTATTTCAGATAATAACCACTAAGAAGAAAAAAGAATGAGCCCAAGAACATAGATTGATAATGTGTGTATATGCTGTGTGTGTGTTTGGGAAAGGAATTGAGGGTTTCAAATTTTACAATAGTGCAGCCAGAGAAAAATTTCACTAAGAAACTGATATCTGAATAACAACAAGGGAAATACAAAGTCATTTTAGTTCCTTCTCCTTCCTAAAGTCTTGTTCTCTACCCTACTTCAGCCCTTTTATCCCCTGTCAAACCATGGGTCTTCTCAATTGTAAGAAATTCACCTTCTGCTCTGTTTCAAGCCTGTCACTCTGATCACAGTCAGGTACTTCAGCCTCATGTATTCCCTACTTCATGGACACTCATGTACTCCCACTTACACCCCCTTCACTCCCACTAGGGTCTGTGGTTAGCTGTACTATCAACATTGTGTTACTTCTCACTCCCCTTACATATTCACTTCCATACTTAATTACTTTTTATTTATGGTCCCTCATTAAAATCACTCCCTTGTACATAGTACACACACTTAACTACCTTTCCTACTCCCTTCATTGTGCCCACTTGGCAGAAACCCAGTCCAAATTAAACCACTCATTCTTGCATCTCAACAACTAAATGTGTAATTACTTCTTTTATTTTTTTAGTCTCCATAAGCATTTATTAGTTCCTCTGACTACCTTCATCTCAGCTGAGGATGTTGTTTCCTCTATTACTGAGAAACTCAATTTCTGCCTAGTCCAAACATAGTATTTCCCAAGGAACCTGAGTCAAACTCCATGAGCATAAACCTCCCATGACTTTCTTTAGGAACAACCCCACTGTTAGGAGACCTCACCATGTCTGTGTCTGGATCCCCTGCAGAGAACCTCATGCTGTCATGGGGGGCAGACTTTATGGAGGTGACTGAACCTAGTGTTTGTAATTGATTCATGTGGCCCAATGCCAGGATGAAGGGTGTGAGTGCTACACCCACCCTAAAGTGAGTAACCTGCATATAATATGAGGGGCAGAAAGAGGTTCATCATTCTACTGTCTTGTTTCTTTTGTTGCCTTCTGCCTGCAGTGAATTGCTCTCCTGTCTTACAGTCAGCCAGTTATAGACTGAAACATCTACAAACTGTGAGCTAAATAAACTTTTCCTCCTTTAACTTTGGATGTTGGATATTTTGTTCCAACAACAACAAAAGTGGCTAAGACACACCATAATAATTGTTCCTTCTAAATGCCACACAAATATAGTACAATATGTCTGACAGAAACAGAGAAGACAGAGAGACACAGAGAGTGAAAGTGAGAAAACTTCTAAATCTCATATCCTTCTATTACTATATCATTTCTCTGGTTCTCTTTAGAGAAAAAAATTTCAAAAGAGAAGTCTGTACTCACTGTCTCTATTTACTCTCTTTTTGCTACTCTGGAATTCACCAGAATTGGAATTCTGTGTCCACCTTTGTAATAAAAAGTTCTGGTCCAAGTCTCTACAATCTCTATCTTAGTAAGTCAAATTTTGTATTCATTGTTCTTAGCTTCTTCTGTGAAAGAGTTTTGCCCTAGAATAAATTATAGGACATTATGGCAGTGGAAGGCCAAATCCAGGATGTTTACCCTGAGGTCACTTCCTCCTTCCGCTATTACAACTTCCTTTTTCCCTTCCCAGTGCATGCTAAGATAGCTCCAATTAGCTCCTTGCGCATCATCAATGTCCACTCTAAGTACCACCTTCGGCCAAAGGTTACATATACCCCATACCCCCATATCCAGGCAGCGGAGAAAGCTAGACCACCGTCAGTTGTTGGCTCCTTTCCACATCCTTCGAATAAAGGTCACTTTTATATTTTCTTACATTCTGCTCCTTTATTGCGCCAAAAAATCTCAAACATTCTGCCCACTTGTGCATCCCACCTGATCATTCCCTGCTTCTTAAAGTACTCTCTCCACTTGGCTTACAGAATATTACTGTTTTTGTTCTTTGTCCATTTTATTTACTATCCCTTCTTACTATCCCTGTACTATTCTGGTCCCTTATCATCTCATAATATTTAATTTCTATGGCTCAACAATTACGTCTCTCTTCTGTGTAGTAAAATCTATTGTAATGTAACCCTGTGACTGTAAATACTGTACCCACTCTCACACATACAAAATTGATATTTCTTTCTTGAAATATTCTATTTCTAGACTCTTTATTTTCAGTCTCTCATTTAACTTCTTCAATTTGGTATCTAATATGTTCCTCAGACTTAACAGTTATAAAACCAACTTCATGATTTTATTTCTCCCTTCCAAAACTTTTCCATATCCACATATAACTTTTCCACATTTAAATTTCTTTACTTCATATATTTTCCATATCTGCATGAATGGAAACTACTTCTTTAAATTGCTTGGCCCAAAAATCTTGGAGTCTTCTTGCTTAGTGTTACAGTCAGCTGAGTTAGTTAGAAATACTATAGGTAGTGAGACAGGGCTAGGTCCTCAAAGGAGCCAATGCAGAAGCCCAGATATCTTGTAACTATGGGGCAGACAGTCACCTCCTGTTGTGGACCAGGCCTCAAGACAAAAGATCAAATAAATGTATCCATAACCCAAGGACTGATATTCTAAATAGCTCAATATAACTCTCAGAAAGTCAGGAATCACCATCCCAACCCTCTAAGGGAAGAATCACTGCTTCCTAAACACGCCCACTTTCTACGTGACTCTTGTCCCTAATGCAATCAATTTTATCTGAAGTATTAATCTTATTGGCTAACCTTAGTTCTGTCCCACCTTATGCCCATGTGCCTTATGAGTTCCCAGTTTTCCCCACCTTGAACCAGTCTCACTCCATGATTTTACTCTATAAAAATCCCTAGAAAAGACGGTCTTTGGCAACCTGCCCGGGACCCCTCTGTCTCTCTCTCAGACAGAAGCTTTCTTTCTCTCAATAAATATATTCTGCTCTTAACCCCCATTGTTCCTAAAATTCATTCCTCGATTTTAGAGAACATGAACTCATACCGGACATAGAGTAGTTTGGGAGTTTCATTCCTTTACATCAGAAGTAACAAGACTATCATGGTATTAAAGATCCTGCTTTCCTCAGCCTGAGCTGTGAATGGAGGGAGAACAGATACAAGCAAAGGAAAACATATTGTATCTTAAACTCACATAAAACTTGAACTGGAGCATACAACTTAAATTTGGCACAAAAGGGACTTCCTAATACAGAAATCAAAATTACACAGGTGGTGTCCAACTCCACTTCTGCAGGACCTGAAGCTATAAACTTATTGTATGGAGGAACTGACAAAAATAACTGTTTCCTTTTGTCAGCTGGGGCTCAGGAGAAACAGAAGAAAAACAGTCTTAGCTTTAGAAGCCCCTTTCCTCAGAGGCGTGGCATAGAGAATAAAGGCCTGAGATTACATGAGCACATCCACAGAGGAAATCTCGGAATGGAGGTTTTTGCTTTCATATATATATAACCGCGTTGAATTTGATCTAAACTCTGCTTCACAGGCAGGACGGATCACTGAGAGGAAACTGGAGGAAATCAAAAAAATCAAGAAAATCAAGAAGAAAACACATCTAAGAATGAGAGTAAAGGGACTTGCTGACAAGGTAACTGCAGACCAGAACAGCCCTGCCTGCAAGCGACTTGAAAATGGTGCATTTACTGATTCTTATTTTGATTTACTTGTTTCTTTGTTAGATTTTTAATATCATTCTCCCAAGCTTTCAGATCTTTAGTAATATTTAAATGCTTCTCATTTTGTAATTTTTTAATTTAATTCAAGAATTTTACAAGGCAAATTCACACATTAAACCTCAAAGAAACATCTCCTATTTCACATTCTGCCCTATGGGCCGCTCTATGACTGACACTTTTCTTTAAACATATGCTTGATATAGAGTAATACAATGCAGAAAACTAGAAAGCAAAGAAAAAAGAAGACCATGCAATCACTCCCTAGCAAAGGAAGTTGTTCTTAGGATTTTTGTATAGATCTCTCCAGCACTTTTTCATTCATTGTAATTTTTTAAATCAAATGATAATGCTGTTTAATATTATTTTATAGCCACATACATTACATATCTTCTCATAATGAAACACAAATTCTCTAGGGAGTTCACAGACTTACTACTGAATTCCTGCTATATACTACACAGTGTGCTGGGTTCTGAATCCAAGACAGTAAATGAGAAAAACAGAGAGCTGTGGCCTTAATGGTATAGCCTAATGGGACAGAGAATACATAAACATCCAAGCAAAGTAGTCACCAAATACTATGTGAGTCAACGTGCTATTCCACTTAATATAAATTTATTTTATTTTTCTATTGCTTACTGTCATCAAAGACACAGTTTATTTTTATACGAGTCATTGATAGGCAGCTTATAGATCGGGATGTAACAAATAAATATTCAGTTCTAGGTAAACACAGTACGTGTACTGCACTCTGTCCTGCTGAATGCAGCTAACATACTTAAGCAAAGCATACAGAAGTGAGAACTCTGAAAAGTATTACAAGGCAGATAAGAAAGACGTGCAAAATGAATGAATCAGAGTTACCATCACCTCTCTCTATCACCAACATCTGTCATCATCAGTGTTTGGATTATTTGTGTTCTAATAAATGTGTGGTATTCCATAGTTTTAATCTGGAATTTTCAAATGACATAAAATGTTGAGCATCTTCTCAAACACTGTGCCCCATATATATCTGCATTAGTGAGTCTTTTTGCACAGAAGTACCATGATCTTTGTGTGTTGACTGTGTGTAAATTCATTGTTTATTTCTGGGAGTTGCTTCTTTCTTTTTTAAATTTTATTTTATATTTTATTTCATTTTATTTTTATTTTTTAAAAAAGGCAAAACAGAAAATAATACAGAATTTCAAAAACCATAATAGTAAGAAATGATTAATCAAAAAAAAAGTAAGAAATCACTAGTTGATAAATTACATATTGTTATCTTAGAAGTAGTTGTTCAAGTTACAAAATCAAAGCATAAGAAATGGACAATCAAACAATGACAGTACAAACTATTCTATTTGATGAGCTAAAAAAAACTGAGTAGATTTTTGTTCTTTTTCAATCTGTAAGCTATTCTTTTTTCCTCTATTCTATTTCATAGAACTCTCAATTAAACACTGCACATGAATGATAAAAGAACATTTATTTCCTAGGTCTGATCTTAGGAAATGACTCCTTCTACAGTGTGTAGGAGGTTAGCTATAAAATCAAGTTTCTTTAGCTTGATGATGCCTTTTATATCCTTAGTTTACTTAAGAGTTTCTATCATGAATGTGTTAATCTATGCCAAATCATTTTTCTGCATAAATTGGCATGATCATATTACTAATGTATCTTTTTCAGACTCTCAAAATTACATGGGTTACTTTTTAAATAATTCTCATAGTATACTGCAAATAAACTATTTATAGTATATTTTTTATATATTTTTGCATTTGATTTTCTAACTTCTTTGAGAATTATATCTGCATTCATGAATAATGTTTCTCAGTAATGTAAAGCATTTGTATTACGTTTGTTTTTGTCTATCAGGAAGGATGCTTCTGGCTTTACAAAAGAAGTTAGGGGACTGGGGATTTAGCTCAGCAGGCGTAAGTGCCTGCCTTGCAAGTGCGCAGCTGTGAGTTCCATCTCCCATACCAATAAAAAAAAAGAAAAAGTTAGGACATGTTCTTTCTTCCTCTGTTTTTGGAAAAATTATAGTCTCATCTCTAATTTTTATTTAAATATTTTTGTTATTCTTTATTGATTTTTAAAAATTTTTTATTATTCTTTACTTATTCAGTAGAATTATTTATACAATCAGGTGGGTCTGGGGACTTGGGGGAAATGTTTTTAATTGCAAATTTATTTTGTCTGTTATAAATGGAATTGCCCAAGTTAGGTATGGCATCTAGGGTAAGTTTTGTAGTTTGTGTTTTTTGATGAATTTATCCATTTTCATCTGTATATAATTTATTTGTGCAGATCTGTTTGTAGCAGTCTCTTATTACTCCTTTAATGTCTGATATATCTGTAGTAATATCTTTTCTTTTACTTCTAATATTGATAATTTGTGTCTTTTCTGGTTTTGTTTCTTTGTTCTGTAACTCAGAATTTTCTGTCTTGCAAGGTCTTTTTTCACAGTATTAGAGATTGACCCAGGGCCTTCTCACTAGCCTATCTCCAGCCTTTTTATTATTATTTTTTAAATTTGTAAACAGAGTCTCAATATTGGCAATCCTCTTGCCTCAGCCTCCCAGAACGCTGGGATTACAAGAATGTGCCATTAGGTCTAGCTAAGTCTTATAAGAAACTGATCATCAAATTAACTTTAACTAATTCAAAAAGGGAAAAATAATCTTATATTTATATGTACATAATTTCATTTTTTTATTCCTACTTGTTTTACTCCTGATGCTCTAAATTTCTCTTGGTACTATTTCTCTTCTGTACTAACCAATTCCTTTAGCACTTCATATTATATGTGATGACACCAAGTTCTGTCTTCTGTGTATGTCTTAATTTCAATTTGAGGATAATTTTTCTGAATATAAAATTTTGAGTTGATAGTTATTTTCTTTCACTTTGTTTTAATTTCTCCCTGCTTCCCTGAGATTTACTGGGACTTCATAGAATGAATAATTACAGATTGTACCTTGAATGTTGCCAATATTGTTTTGAGTTCCTGAGTCTTGTTTCCTCACGTAGAGAATGCTGATCTGTCCCACGCTCTCAAGTTGATCGGGTTATTTCAGTCTTCCAGTTCCATCACACTCTTTGGGGGTTATTGTTCCACGCGAGTTCAGTTTGCAGAATCTTTGCGTACCTTTCAGCAGTCAGCGTGCATACCTTCAGCAGTCAGTCCGGAATTTGTTAGCTCGGTTCTCAGCCTTCAGTGTGCGCTTCAGGCTCAGATCCAGTCATTGGCAGCTGGGGAGTAGGCTTAGGCGGTCACAGATCACGGGAGTCATTTTCCCAAATTCCTGCCTCTCTGTGATCTACGACTTTCTGGGTGCCTGGATCTGTCCCTTCGTTCTGACAACACAAAGCTGGGAGTTTAGATACCCTGTTCTTCTGTGCTCTTTCCTGACTCTGCCCGTGGTTAAGGCCAAAAAGCTACAGGACAGTAGGGGGAAAGGCTTACATGTGGAAATAATGAAAAAAATTTTAGAAGTGAATAATAAGAAATGTAATAATAAAAGTGGGCAAAACATTGGAACGGATAGACCACAACACAAAATAAAATGCCCAAAAAGCAAATAAAAAGAGGCTGAATATTATTACTCATTAGGAAATGAAAATCAAAACCACAACAGAAAACCATTACATACCTTGTAAAGCTAAAATAAAAAAGACTAAACTTACAAGGGTTTGAAAGAAAGAGGAAAACTCAAACCCTCATACATGCTACAGGAAATAGATTAGCAGTTTTTGTTTTTTTTTTCTTGTAGTTTGTTTTGTTTTGTTGTAGTTTGTTTTGTTTGTTTTGTTGTAGTTTGTTTTGAGACAGAGTCTTACTACATGGTTCAGGCAACCCTTGAGCTCAGAATATAGTCCAGGCTGGCCTTGAACCAGTAGCGATCCTTTTGCCTCAGCCTCTTAATTTCTTAAGAGAATTTTTAAACTTTTATTAGCATACGTTTGCCATACAAGACGATTACATTCACTGTAACACCTTTAAATTCATTTTCCTCCCATTTTTCCACTTCTTGTTTACTTTTATAGCATCAGATTATTTATAAATCCTTAAAAAGATCATTATAATGTACATAGCCATTACTGTACTATTCATGACCCAGAAATCCTACTTTTAAATATTTACCAAGAGAGATTTGTAAACTAATGTTCAAAGTAACTTGATTCAAAATAACCAAAACAGGGCTACCTGCCTTTTGAGACCCTTCTCTCTCTTAGGCAGAAGCTTTTTCTCTCAATAAATTCTTCCTATTCTTAAAAAGAAAAATAACCAAAACATGGAAACAATTCAAATGTTCATCAATCAGTAAATGGATAAACAAACTATGGTATATGATAAAATGAATATTACTTAGTCACACAAAGGAATAACTGAGCAGTTTCTGTAGTGTAGTGGTTATCACGTTCGCCTGACAAAGGAATAACTGATCATCAGTGGAACTCCAAAACATCCCAAGTACTACAGTCTAAACACAAAATGAAAGAAAGAAAAAGAGAGAGAGAGAGAGAGAGAGACAAGAAAGGAAGAAAGAGGCAGGCATGGTGGCACATGCCTGTAATCCCAGCACTCAGGAGGTTGAGGCAGGAGGACGGCCATGAATTCGAGACCAGCCTGAGCCACAAGGTGAGTTCAAGATCAGCCTGAGCCATATAATGAAACTCTTCCTCGAAAGAAGGAAAGAAGGAAAGAATGAAAGAAGGAAGGAAGGAAGGAAGGAAGGAAGGAAGAATGAAAGAAAGAAAGAAAGAAAGAAAGAAAGAAAGAAAGAAAGAAAGAAAGAAAAGAAAGAATAGTTTCATTTATATGAAGCTCTATAAGACAAATCAAATCTATATTGATAGAATCTAGTGGGTCAGTAGTTACCCCGTTAAGGAATTAAATGGATATGTGAAACCTCTACAAACTGTGAACTAAATAAACCTTTCCCCCTTTAGCCTTGGGTGCTCAGTATTTTGTCTCAGCAACAACAAAAATAACTAAGACACAAATGGAGAAAATAAATACTTTTGAGAATTCAAAGTAAAGCAAGAGACAGGAGAGATGTAGGTTTTTTGATTGTTTTTGGTTTCTGTGGGTTTTTTTAAAGAGGAAAATATCACAATTAAGCTTATTGAATCAATTAAAACTAAAACTTTACTCTTATTTTTTTCCAATAGGGAACACAAGAATAATACTTCACTAAGCTGCTGTCCAGCTGAGACAACCAATGAGTAATGATTTTATTTTCATCCTCAAACTTCTTATATTTTAAGAATGTGAACATTTTGCTTTGCCAACAGGATTTTCTACACATGTTGTGCAAGAAAAGATACACTGTTCCTATAATGGTCAAATTTATCCAAACAAAGGGGTGAGTCAACTAGGAACCTCCACAGGTTCCTTCTTACTCACATATTATAACACTGCTGCACTGCAGGGTTCCTTTTCATGTGACGTTTCCTTTCCTGCAGATGGCACGTCTGACTTGAGAGCAGGTGTTGCAGCAGGCTTGGCCACCGTGTCCTGATGCTTACTGCCTGGACAGTTTCCAGCCACAGTTTGGACTATGAGTTGGTGAGGAAATTGTCAAAGAGATTGATAGTGTGAGCTATACTGGAATTACCCATGATAAATGACATCATTTTCTTCGTTCTTCTCAAAAGACAAGCTGTGAATCACAAGACCATTCAGCTAAATTTGGTGAGAATCTCCTTCCATGTGGAAGGTGCCTAAAACCACATTCACATTCAGATTGAGGTCACCAGAACAAATCAAACCACTGAAGCTTTAAAGACTCACCACTGGGATATGGGAAACAACTGCGTATAATCCAAGATTTACAGACCTGAGGGATATTTGTGTTAAAATTTCTCTCTATGTCCAATTTGGCAACTACTTCCTATTTCATGCTTAGTACTGGGTCAGATTTTACCAGTTAGGTTAAGCTAGGCTTTAAGAACAAATAAAGCCTGAAATCTTGGTGATTAAATATGACACTGTCTCATTGCTCACTCATATAACAGACCAAGGGCTCTGGTGAAGCAGGAGGGGAGAAGGGCGGAAGCTGCTCTAAGCAGCTGTTCAAAAACAAGCTTCCTCTAAAATTCCTCTAAAATCAACAGGTTCCCAGAGTTGCTGTGGAAGAGGAAGAAAATAATAGATGATATACAAGAAATTTTTGTGGAGCAGATCTTGAATTAATACTTGCATTTTGGCTACATTTATTGCCAAAAACTGAATCATATATACCTAATTATCAGCGAGGAGTCACAAAATGTAGTTTAACTGTTTGTTCAGAAAGAACAGGAAAAGTAAAATGGATATTGGTGATTAGCAATCTTTTGTCTTTTTTAAGTAATTAATTTTATTGGTACATTATATATTTATATATATATATATATATAATGATAACAGTCATCATATGGGAATTTGTACCTGTACATGATTTTTTTTATTTCAAGAAAGAAAGAAAATTCTAGAAAAAAGAAAAAAAGGTAGAATAATACAGAATTCAAAAAAATTAACATCATAAAATAGCTAGTTGATACAGTACATATTATCATCTTAAAAATAGTTGTTAAAGTTACAAAATCAAAGCATAAAAAGTGGCTAGACACTCAAACATTGACAGTGCAAACCATTCTGTTCAATGATCTAACAGAAATTTAGTACTATGGTTATCTATCTCACACACTTATACATACAGTTATATCCTTTAGAGCACTTTCCTTCCCTTTCACTTTTACAATATGTACTATACTTTTTGAATCTTATTACTCTGTCAGTTTTTTTTATTTTTTACACTACAGAGACAATATATTTGCTAATGTGAGTCTTGTTTATTTCACTAATGAGGATAGTCTCAAGTTGTCTCCATTTACCTATAAAGGCCTCAAGATTATCCTTTTTATAGCTGACTATATTTCACTGTATAAAAATACCACATCTTTTTCATCTACTCTGCAGTTGATGGGCATTTTGGTTGTTTCCAAGATTTAGCTATCACAAATTGTGCTGCTGTGAACATGGGTGCACATATATCACTACGACATCACCTTTTAAATTTTTCTGGGAAAGTACTCAGGAAGGGAATAGCTGAATTGAATGGTACTTCCAATCCTAGTTTTTTGAGGAATCTCCATATTGATTTCCACAGTGGTTGTACCAGTCTGCACTCCAACCAACAGTGGAGATGTGTGCCTTTTTCCCCCACAACCTCGACATTTGTTATCAGTTGATTTCTTGATGGCAGCCATTCTTTCCAGGGTGAGATGAAATCTCAACACTGTTTTAATTTGCATTTCTCGAATGACCACTGATGGTGAACATTTCTTCAAATATTTATTTGCCATTTGTATATCTTCATTTCATATGTTCGTCTCTCATGCCCATTTTAAGAGAGGGTCTTTGAATTTGGGGGGCTTGATGTTTTTCAATTCTTTATATGTTCTGGATATAAGTCCTTTGTCTTAGGGGCTGCTGCCTAAAATTCTTTCCCATTCTGTGGGTTTTCTTTTCACTCTCTTGGTGATTTCTTTTGAAGTACAAAAACTTTTTAGTAATATGAGATCCCAGTTGTTGATTCTTTAAAGTATTTCCCATGCGGTTTGCATTTTATTCATGAATTCTCTGCCTACCCCTGTCTCCAACATTTCTACCTACCTTATCCTCCAGTAGATTTAGTGTTTCTGTTTTAATATTTAGATCCTTGATCCATTTTGACTGTAGTGTATCATGATAGGCATGGATCTAGTTCAGTTTTCAGCATGTGGAGAGCCATTTTTTCCAACACCATTTATATGTTTTAATTCTGTTTCCCTCCCCACTCTTCAAGTCCTTTTCTCTCCTTATTTATAAAAGCTATGTTTCCATTTTTTCCTTATATTATATTTTTTTCCTTTTCCCTTCCTTTCTCCTTCACACCTCCTTAGTTCCCCTTACCATTTGAATACTTTCTTCCTATTTCATAATATCTATTATATATTTTGTTCCTTATTTACACTGTCAGTATCTCACAGAAGAGAAACAATATGATATATATATATATGCATATATATATTTGATGTATTTCACTTAAGAATATGGTCTCAAGGTCCATTAATTTACCTAGAAATGTCTCAAGTTTATAATTCTTTAAGGCTCAGTAGAACTCCATTGTATAAAAAACTCCCACATCTTTATTCATTCATCAGTTAGAGGGTATTGGGGTGTTCCCAAGCTTTTGCTATTGAAAACTGAGCTGCTGTAAAAATGAGTGTGCATACATCACTGTTGTATGATGTTTTTCATTCTTTGGGGAAGATACCATGGAGGGAATGGAACCTCTAATTTAGTTTTTTGAGGAGTCTCCACACACATTTACACAGTGGTTGCACCAGTATCACTCCCATCAACAGTAGATTAAAGTGTTCCTTTTTCCTCACAGCCCTGCCAACATTTGTTGTTGGTTGATTTCTTGAACATAACCATTTTTTTCTGGAGTGAGATGCAATCTCAGCATTCTTTTAATTATCTCTCCAATGATCAATGCTGTTGCTCATTTTTAATATATTTATTTGCCATTTCTATATCTTCATCTGAGAAGTGTCTATTTATTACAGATGCCCATTTTTGGATTGGGTTTTTTAATTGGGGGAGGTCTGAATTTTTTTAGCTATTTATAAATTCTAGATATTGTTTCTTTATCTGAGGAACAGCAGGAAAAAATTTTTTCTACTCTGTAAATTGTCTCTTCACTGTGTTGCCACTTAGTTTTGTGGTGTAAAATGTTTCAATAAGATGAGACCCCAGTTGTTGATTCTTCCTGATGTTATTTCTTGTGATATGGGATTTTGTTCATAAGGTCTTTTCCTACACATATGTCTTCAAGAGTTCTGCCTATCTCTAAATCCAGAAGATTTAGTGTTTCTGTTTTAATACTTCAATTTTTGAACCATTCAATATTAGTTTAAACTATGGTTCTAGCTTTAGTCTTTGGCATGTGGAATGCCAGTTTTTTTTATCACCATTTATTGGGGAGATTATCTTTCTTCCAGGGAGAGTCTTTGGTGCCTTTGCTAAACAAAAGGTAGCTGAATGTGTTTGAATTTGTTTCTGGATCTGCTACCCTGTTCCTTTTGTCCTTGCTCCTTTTTCATCCAGTACCATGCCATTTTTATCACTGTAGCTTTGTAATATAATTTAAAATCAAGGACTGTGATGCTTCCTGCCTTGCCTTTGCTGCCCTGGATTGCTTGCTATTCTAAGTGTGTTCTGTTTCCAAATGAATTTCAGGATGATTTTCTCTAATTGCTTGAAGTATCCTACTTACATTTTGATTGAGATAGTATTAAATCTATATGCCCATTTTCACTATAATGGTTATTTCTATCCAAGAACAAACGATATCTCCATTTTTTGGTATTCTCCTCTATGTCCTTCTTCTGATACTGTAGTTTTCAATGAAAAGGTTTTTTGCTTCCTCTTATTGATTGATTCCTAAGTATTTCATTTTTTTCAATACTATTATGAAAGATGTGAATTTCCTAATTTTTCTGTCAGTTGGTTGGGTATTTGTGTATAGGATTGCTATTAATTTCTGGGTATTGATTTTGTATGCAGCTACACTACTGAATTTGATTAATCTAGAAGTCTCTTTGTAGAATATTTGGGATCTTCTATGGAGAATTCAGAATCCCATAGTAAATCCAGGACCTGGGCTCTTTTTGTTGGCAGGTTTTTAATTACATTATTAATTTTACCTACTGATCCTGGGTTATTTAGAATCTATATCTTCTTGATTCATCCTTGGTAATTTATATACATCTAGGAATCTGTTCATTTATTTTGTGTTTTAAATCTTATTAGAATGCAGGTGCTCAAATGTCATATAGATTCCTGCAGGATTTGCTGTGATTTTACCCTTTTAATTCCTCATTGCATGAATTTGAATTTTCCTTCCTTAGATAAGATTGTCTAAAAGTTTGTCAATTTCACTTAATCTTTCAAAGAACCAGTTCTTTAATTCATTTATTTTCTGTAATGTTTTCTTAGTCACAATTGCATTAATTTCTATTCTTTTTTTATTTTAAAGAGAATAAAACAAAAGACAGCAGAACAAAGCAGATCAGAACAGAACAACATAAGCAACACAACACTTTACAATAAGACAACCAAACATTAACAGTAGCTGTCAAAATATCTCTTTCTCTGCTATAGTTGAGCATAGTTTTAAATACAATAATATTAAACATAACACAATAGTATAAAACCATTCAAAAGAATGAAAGAATTACAGGACATTCTGAACTGAATAACTATGATCAATGGCTACTATAATATCTCATTTTGAATAAAAAGATTTGTTTATACTAGACATATATTAAAAACCCAATAAGACACAACATGATAGAACCGATGTTAGTAGCAGAGTAGTAGCATGGTAGGACTTCAAAGGAAGATGATATTAAATCAGCAATGGCTGCCATAATATTTTGTTTTCTTCAAAACAGCTGTTCATACAATCACACGTAATAAAGTCAAACAATACAGAATAAAACCATTCCAACTGATGAGTGAAAACATGAAAAGGCTTCAAAGCAATGAAATGTGGGAATCATGATTACCATAAAATCTTATATACTCTTACCAACTCTCATATTAGGGAGACTATACGGTATTTACACATGTGAGTTTGATTTATTTCGCTTATGAGTATGGTCTCAAGTCGGGTCCATTTATTTATAAATATCTCAATGTGATCATTCTTTATAGCTGCGTGGTACTCCATTGTATAAAAATACCACAACTTTTTAATCCATTCCTCAGTTGATGGGCACTTAGGTTGTTTCCAATATCTGGCTATTACAAATTGTGCTGCTATAAACATGGGTGCACGTATATAACTGTGGTGTGATGTTTTCAGTTCTTCTGGGAATATGCCTAGAAGTGGAATAGCTGGGTCAAATGGGACTTCCATACCCAGCTTTTTGAGGAATCTCCAGACTGACCTCCACAGGGGCTGCACCAGTCTACACTCCCACCAACAGTGTAGAAGAGTTCTTTATTCCCCACAGCCTCTCCAACACTTGTTGTTGGTAGTTTTTTCAATCCTGGCCATTCTTTCTGGGGTGAGATGGAATCTCAGTGTAGTTTCAATTTGCATTTCTCTCAATGACTAATGATGATGAATATTTTTTCATGTATTTATTTTCCATTTGTATTTCTTCATCTGAGAACTGTGTATTCATTTCAGATGCCCATTTTTTGATTGGATCTTTGAATTTTGTGGGTCTGATTTTCTTTAATTCTTTATAAGTTCTAGATAGAAGTCCTTTGTCTGAGGGACAATCCAGTAAGATGTTCCCCCAATTTGTGGGTTTTCTTTTCACTCTGCTGGAAATCTCTTTTGACATGCAGAAACTCTTTAATAAGATATGGTCCCAGTTATTTCCCATGCAGTTAGATTCTTGTTCAGGAATTCTCTACCTACCCCTAAATCTTCAAGGTTTTTACCTACTTTGTCTTCCAACAGATTTAGTGTTTTTCTTTTAACATTGAGATATTTGATCCATTTAGATTTTAGTTTAGTACATGGTGATAGGCATGGGTCCTCTGCATATGGATAGCCAATTTTTCCAGCACCATTTGTTAAAGAGACTGTCATTCTTCCAGCAAACATGTTTGGCCCCTTTATCAAAGATAAGGTGGTTGAGTGAGTTTGTGGTTGTGGTTGTATTTTCCAATCTATTCCATTGATCTTCAGGTCTGTTTTTATTCCAGTACCATGTTGATTTTATTACTGTAGCTTTATAGTATAATTTCAAATCAGGGATTGTGATGCCTCCTGCCTTGCCTTTGCTGCTTACAATTGCCTTTGATATTCTAGGTCTCTTCTGGTTCCAGATGAATTTTAGAAGTGATTTCTCTACATCTATGAGGTATGTTAGTGGTATTTTGATTGGGATTGTGTTGAATCTGTATAGTAATTTTGGGAGAATGGCCATGTTCACGATATTTGTTCTTCCTATCCATGAACAGGGGATGTCTTTCCATTTTCTGAGGTCCTCTTCGATTTCCTATTTCAGAGTATTATAGTTTTCCTTGTATAGTTCTTTTACTTCTTTCGTGAGATTAATTCCTAAGTATTTCATTTTTTTGGATGCCAGTGTGAAGAGTGTGGCTTCTCTTAACTCTCTCAGTATTTTTGTTGTTAGTGTATAGGAATGCTATTGATTTTTGAGTATTGACTTTGTATCCTGCTACATTTTATTTATGCTGAATTTATTTATTATATCTAGGAGTTTTTCAATGGAGTTTTGGGGGTCTTCTATGCAAAGTATCATGTCATCTGTAAATAATGATAATTTAACTTCCTCTTTTCCTATCTTTATTCCTTTTATTTCTCTCTCTTGTCTAATTGCTCTGGCTAGTATTTCCAGTACTATGTTGAAGAGGAGCAGTGATAGGAGACATCCTTGTCTGGTACCTGATTTTAAGGTAATGGCTTTCAGTTTTTGACCATTTAATATGATGCTGGCTGTAGGTTTGTCATAGATGACCTTTATCATATTGAGGTAAAGAACATCTGTTCCAAGTCTCTGTAAGGTTCTTATCATGAATCAGTGTTGGATCTTATCAAAAGCTTTTTCTGCATCTATAGAGTTGATCATGCGGTTCTTACTTTTGGCTCTATTGTTATGGTGGATTACATTTATTGATTTGCGTATGTTGAACCATCTCTGCATTCCTGGGATGAATTCCACTTGGTCGGGGTGAATAATCTTCTTGATGATTTGCTGCATCCTGTTTGCTAATATTTTATTGAGAATTTTTGCATCTATGTTCATTAGGGAGATTGGCCTATAGTTCTCTTTTTTTAGTTGGGTCTTTCTCTGGTTTTGGTATTAGAGTAATATTTGTTTCCAGGAATGACTTAGGAAGAACTGCTTCCCTTTCAATTTCATTGAAGAGTTTGAGGAGTGTCACTATTAAGTCTTCTTTGTATTTCTTGTTGAATTCAGCAGTGAATCCACTTGGGCCTGGGATCTTCTTTGTTGGCAAGGACTTAATTACATTTTCAATTTCAGTAATAGCAATTGGATTATTCAGCAGTTTTACATCTTCCTGATCCAAGTTTGGTAGTTCATATGTATCTAGGAATCTGTCTATTTCTTCAGTGTTATCGAACCTATGAGAGTAGAGGTTTTCAAAATAGGTGTTGATGATCTTCTGTATTTCCACAGAGTCTGTAGTAATTTCACCTTTTTCATTGCTTATTGCATGAATTTGAGATTTTTCTTTCC